>PVIW01016672.1:0-15986 GCA_004026585.1 Noctilio leporinus | reverse complement strand
AAATAAAAACAATAATAATAAGAAGAATGGGTTTAGACGGCTGTTCACCCTTAATAATACCTGACTGGTGCAGATGGAGCCTGGACCTGAGGGCTTTTAGCAAAGAAAAAAAGAAAGAAAGAAAGAAAGAAAGAAAGAAAGAAAGAAAGAAAGAAAGAAAGAAAGAAAGAAAGAAAGGGAGAAAGTCATAAGACAAAGAGAAATCAATATTAATAAAGAAAGGGTTTAGGTGTCTGTTCACCCTTTATGATCTGATTGGTCCAGGTGGAGCCAGAACCTGTGGGCTTTACCAGGAAGAAAAGAAAAAAAAAAAAAAAAAAAAGGAGGAAAAAAAAAGAACGAGGAAGGAGGAAAAAAATATACAAGGGTTTTGGTGGCTGAGGAAGGGAGGAATACTTAGATTGAGGACTGGCAATGCGTTGTAGCCACAGAGTGAGTAGGGGGAGGGTCTTGGGTATTTAGGTGGATTGAGATATGGGGGG
Organism: Noctilio leporinus; assembly: GCA_004026585.1. Taxonomy (NCBI): domain Eukaryota; kingdom Metazoa; phylum Chordata; class Mammalia; order Chiroptera; family Noctilionidae; genus Noctilio; species Noctilio leporinus. The sequence goes on along the minus strand of PVIW01016672.1, from coordinate 15,504 downwards.
GATTAAGAATATGTGAGAAGTAACTTCTGCAAAGGAAATATTGGGGATTAATAGTTCATATTGCTCTCAGCATAACTCAGGTGCTTGAGATTGGCAGCAATCCTTTTCCTGAGGCTGCCCCTATTTCTTGGTCAGGACTTTGCAGTCTATAGTCTAGCCAGTCTTGGCGTGTGGCAGGGCCACTAATTGTCACAGTCAGGGCTGATTCTGAGTGTCTGCCCCCAGGTAGGCTGGGCCTTCTGCAGCCTGGCTGGGTTTTAGGGCTGCCACTATTCTGGAGCCCGCAGGATGTCTCCTCCCACTCCTGGCAGAGGTTCCTGCACATGAGGAGCACCTAGCACCCTTGCAGGGCAGCTCTCAATGTAGCTGGTCCCTGTGATGACTGGCCCTGCCCCCGCAGTTCCGGGAGGAGGCAGCCCCTGTCTGTCAACAGTGCCCAGGGTCCACCTACACTGCCCCCACCCCCTAGGGGCAAGCGCCAATCCTCCAAGCCAACCAGCTTTCCTAGGAGTCCTTTACACGGCCTCTGTAATGAGTCCCTCCCAGACATGGGTGGTCCAGCCTTTGTCTCCGGCAATGGGCGGGTCATTTGCCCCAGCTACTAGTTCCCCGCTCTCCATTTGGAGTTTCCACGGAGCCTGGGGGTCTATGTGGTTGCGCAGGGCTGGGCCTCCCTCCTCGCAGGGGCTTCAAGCTGCTGTTTCCCCGGTGGCCCAGCAGCACCATTTTTGGCTCTCTCGCCGCCCCTGCAGGTGCACTTCCCCGCTTCCCCGCAGGACTCTTCTCCTCCGCCTCTAGCCCCGTGAGGCACCTCCTCTCCCTGTTGCTGGAGTGAGTCTCTCACACAGTCCCTCCCCTGCAAGAGTTCAATTCCGTGTTCCCCACACATTTTCCCTCCATGCCTGCACTTCACTGCTAAGACTTCTAGTCCCCAGAGAGCCCGGAGCTGGCCTCAGTGAAATGCGCCCCTCTGGGCAGATCTGCCACTGCCTAGAGCCGACCTCGGCCCGCAGACCAGTCCATCAGGAACAGCCTCACCTACTGTCCTGCTGGTCTCCTCTGCCTCTGGGCTGTGCTCCCCTGTGTCTAGATGCTGACCGCTACAATTCTTAGGGTCCTGAAGACATCTCATGCTCCCTATCTTGTCTTCTAGCTGCTCTGGTACTCGAGAACACCATCAGCACTGCTCTCTACTCTGTCGCCATCTTTCTGACTTCCAGATTTCTTCCATATAAATTTTTGAAGTATTTTTTCCTATTTCTGTGAAGTCTGTCATTGGTATTTTAATTGGGATTGCATTGACTGTTCAGATTGCTTTGGGTAGTATGGATATTTTAATGATGTTAATTCTTCCCATCCATGAACATGATATATGCTTCCATTTATTTGTATCTTCTTTGATTTCTTTCTTCATTGTTCTGTAGTTTTCTGAGTACAGGTCTTTTACCTCCTTAGTTAAGTTCATTCCTACATACTTTATTTTTCCTATTGTTATGGTAAATGGGATTTGTTTTCTTGCTTCTATTTCTGATGTTTCATTATTGGTATACAAAAATGCTTTTGATTTCGGGATATTGACTTTATATTCAGCTATTTTGCAAAATTTGCTTATTAGATCGAGTAAGTTTTTGCTGGAGCCTACTGGGTTTCGTGTGTACACTATCATATCATCTGCAAATAATGACAGTTTGACTTCCTCCTTTCCAGTTTGGATACCTTTGATTCCTTTTTCTTCTCTGATGGCTATGCCTAGAACTTCCAAGATGATGTTGAGCAGAAGTGAAGAAAGTGGACAGCCTTGTCTCATTCCTGATCTTAGGGGGAAAGATTTTAGTTTTTGTCCATTAAGTATGATGTTGGCTTCAGGTTTCTCATAGATGGCCTTTATGAGGTTGAGGTATGCTCCCTCTATTCCCATTTTGCTGTGGGTTTTTAACCATAAATGATTGCTGTACTTTATCAAATGCTTTTTCAGCATCTATTGATATGATCACATGGTTTTTGTCTTTCAATTTGTTGATGTGGTGTATTACATTTATTGATTTACAAATGTTGTACCAACTCTGCATCCCTGGGATGAAACCTACTTGATCATAGTGTATGATCTTTGTAATGTACTGCTGAATCCAGTTGGCCAATATTTTGTTGATAATCTTAGCTTCAATGTTCAACAGAAATATTGGCCTATAGTCTTCCTTCTTAGTTGTGTCTTGCCCTGGTTTTGGGATTAGAATAATATTGGTCTCATAGAAAGAGTTTAGAAGTCTTCCCTCTTCCTGTATTTTTTGGTATAGCTTGAGAAGGATAGGAGTTAGTTCTTCTGTAAATGTTTGGTAGAATTTACCTGTGTAGCCATTTGGTCTGGGGCTCTAGATGACTTCTTAAATTTCACTAGTTGTTATTGGCCTATTCAGGCTTTCTGCTTCTTCTGGGTTCAGTTTTGGTAGATTATAAATTTCCAGAAATGTGTCCATTTCATCCAGCTTGTCATATTTCTTGTAGATTATAAATTTCCAGAAATGTGTCCATTTCATCCAGCTTGTCATATTTCTTGTCATATAGTTATCTATAATAATTTCTTACAATCTTTTGTATTTCTGAAGTATGAGTTGTGATTTCTCCTCTGTCAGTTCTGATTCTGTTTATTTGGGTCCTCTCTTTTTCTTGATGAGTCTGGATAAAGGCTTGTCAGTTTTGTTTATTTTTTCAAAGAACCAGCTCTGGGACTTGTTGATTCTTTGAATCATAGCTTGAATCTCTGAGTTATTTAGTTCTGCTCTGATCTTGATGATTTCCTTCCTTCTACTTGCTCTGGGCTTTGTTTGTTGTTGCTCCTCTAGTTCTTGCAGCTTTATGGATAGGTGGTTTTTATAAACTTCTTGTGACCTTTTTAGGTAGGCCTGTATTGCTATAAATTTTTCTCTGAGCACTGCCTTTGCTGTGTCCCATAGGTTTTGGGCTGTTGTGTGTTCATTGTCATTTGTTTCCAGGAACTTTTTGATTTAATCTTTGATCTCATTGTTAACCCATTCATCACTTAAAAGCATGTTATTCAGTCTCAATGAGTTAGAGTATTTTTGGTTTTTTCCCTTGAAATTGGTTTCTTGTTTCAAGCCATTGTGATCTGAGAAGATACTTTGTATGATTTGAATTTTCCTGTATTTGTGGAGGCTTGTCTTGTGACATACCATGTGGTCTATCTTGGAGAATGATCCATGTGCATTTGAAAAGAATGTGTATTTTGCTTCTTTGGGGTAACACACTCTGTATACATCAGTTATTTGTTCAATGACACCATATCTTTGGTGATATTTCGTTTGGAAGATCTGTCCATTGTTGATAGTGGGGGATTAAAATCCCCTACTATTATTGTGTTGTTGTTTATATCTTTCTTGAAGTCCTCTAAGATTTTCCTTATATATTTCTTTTTTTTTTTTCCTTATATATTTCGAAGCTCCTATGTTGGGTGCGTATATGTTTACCAGTGTTATTTCTTTTGGATGGATTGTTCCCTTAAGTATTATGAAATGTCCTCTTTATCCCATTTTATGGCCTTCATTGTAAAATCCATTTTGTCTGAAATCAGTATTGCTTCTCTAAGCTTTTTTCATGTCCTTTTGCTTGATATATAGTTTTCCATCCTTTCACTCTCAATCTGTGTTGATCTTTTGTTCTGAGGTGGGTCTCTTGAACACAGCATATATGTGGGTCATGTTGTCTTAACCATTCGGCTATCCTATGTCTTTTGATTGGTGCATTTAATCCATTTACATTTAAAGTTATTATTGATTGATACTTATTCATTGCCATTTTCTCCCTTTGTGTCTGTATTCCTCTTTGGCTTTCTCTGTTTCTTCATTTTATTTGTTTATTTATTTTTAAAGCAGACCCTTTAGCATTTCTTGCAATGCTGGTTTGGTAGAGATGTATTCTTTTAGTCTTCTTTTGTCTGGGAAGCTCCTTATTTCTCCTTCCAGCTTGAATGAGAACCTTGCTGGGTAGAGTATTCTTGGTTGCCGGCCTTTGTTTACCATGACTTGAAATACTTTTTGCCATTCCCTTCTGGCTTGAATTGTTTCTGTTGAATAATCATTTGATAGCCTTATTGGAGCCCCTTTGTATGTTATTGACTGTTTCTCTCTTGCTGTATTTAAGATTCTCTCTTTGTCTTTTAAATTTGCCATTTTAATTATAATGTGCCTTGGAGTTGGTCTGTTTGGGTTGATTTTCATTGGGACCCTCTGTGCTTCCTGAACTGGATTCATGTTTTCACTCATCATGTTAGGGAAATTTTCTATCATTACTTTTTTGAACAAGTTTTCCATTCCTTGTTTCTCTTCTCCTTCTGGTTCCTTATGATATGGATGTTGTTACATTTCATGTTGCCCTGCAGCTCTTTTAAAACCTCCTCAATCTTGTTCAGCCTTTTTTCATTCTCTTGTACTGTCTTGGAGTATTTTACTATGTTATCCTCCAGCTCACTGATCTGGTCCTCTGCTTCCTCTAGCCTACTGTTGATTCCTTCTTCTGTATTCATTACTTCAGGAATTATATTCTTCATTTCCTCCTGGCTCTTGTTAATAGTTTCTAAGTCCTTTTTGATGCTGGTGTAGCTCTCAGTAAGTTCCTTGTAACTTCCCTGGAGTTGTTTATAGTTTTCTTTGAGCTGGCTGAGCTCATTGAGCGTCTCTATCATCATTCTTTTGAATTCCATATCTGATATATCATGTGCCTCTGTTTCATTTTATCTTTCTGGGGATTCTTCCTTACCTTTTGGTGATGGACTGATTCTTTTTCTCCCCATTTTGGGTGTCTTTTGTTGCTTGTTTTTTTTGTTTGTTTGATTTTGTTTTTTATTAATCTGCTTTGCTTCCTTGCCTTTGTTGAGCACCCTTCTGTGTTAGGAGATTTTTGGAGTTCAGTGTTTCAGTCTCCTAGATTTTCTCCACTTGTTGCTCTTGGGTTGGCCTTTATGTTGTTAACTTGGGCTGTCTGGTTGTATTCTGGATTGGTTGCATATGTTCCTCCTTCTCTTTCAGTTGGCTGATTGCAAAACACTCCTATCCTTTCTCATAGTCTGTTTTTGAGCTGCTCCTAAAACAGAACCACCAGTCCAGGCAAAAATAACCAGACCTTCAGTGATATCTTTCTCTTTTACTTCCCATTTTGACCACCTATGAACGTAACTATATACCCAAACTCTCCATGGTAACCCCTGCAATTGAACCAGTCTTGATAAGAATGTAGATATATTGAGTGTTGTACGAGGGGGAAAAATGATTAAGTTGACTGAAGTATAGATAGTTTTGAAGGGTGCTGAGGAGTAGCAAAGATAGCGGGGATGTGAGAGAGAAAACCAACTTTTCTATTATACAGAAATGAGGAGAGGGAGAATCAGAAAGGCTCATGTATGAGTGAACAATGTAAGCCTGTGTATATAGTTGCTGCATCTGCCTCCCTGTTCATCCTTAATGATCCCTGATTGGTCCAGGTGGAGCCAGGATCTGTGGGCTTTTAGCAGAGAAAAGAAAAATAAATAAATAAAAAAGGAAAAGAAAAGAAAAAATAATAAAGAAAGGGTTTAGGTAGCTTTTCACCCTTTATGATCTCTCTGATTGGCCCAGATGGAGCCAGGATCTGTGGGCTTTTAGCAGGAAAAAGAAGAAGAAGGAAAAAAAAGAATAAAGAAAGGGTTTAGGTGGCTTGTGAGAGGAAGAATTCTTAGGTTGAGGACTGGGAATGTGTTGTAGCTGGAGAGTGAGTAGACTTTAAATCAAGAGTATGAGGAGGGTCTTGGGTATTTAGGTGGATAGTGATAGGGGAGGATTAAAAATATGTGAGTTGAAATACACTATGGTATAAACAGTATTTACTTAAAATGCACTAATTATGAGGCTTGGAAATAACTTTTGAAAAGGATATGTTAGGGATTAATAGTTCATGTAGCTCTCGGTGTAACTCAGGTGCTTGAGATTAGCAGCAATCCATTTCCTGAGTCTGCCTCTTTTTCTTGGTCAGGTCTCTGCAGTCTACAGTGTAGCTGTGTGGTCTTGGAGTGGCAGGGCCTATGGTGGTCACAGTCAGGGCTGATTCTGAGTGTCAGCCCCCAGGTAGGCTGGGCCTCCAGTAGCCTAGCTGGGTTTCAGTGCTACAGGTGTTCTGGGATCCTCCCTCCTCTGCCTCCATTTGAAGTCCAGCAGGGTGCTTCTTTGGTGTCTATGGCTGCTCCTCCCCCTCCAGCTCCTGGGGGAGGTTCCTGCCTGTGAGGGTCACCTGGCTTCCCTGCAGGGTGGCTTGCAACCTAGCTGGTTCCTGTGATTACTGGCCCTGCCCCTGCAGCTCCTGGATGAGGCAGCCCCCATTCTCCAACAGTGCCCTGCTCCTCCAGGTGAGGGCCAACCCTCCAGGCAGTCCAGCTCTCTGAGGAGTCCTTCACCACCACCTCTTTGATGCGCGCCAGGCTCCCCAAAGCCTCTGCAGCAAAGCCTTTGTCCCTTGCAATGGGCGGGTCATTTGCCCCAGCTGCAAGTTCCTGGTTGGAAGGTTGGAATTTCCGTGGGAGCCTGGTGACCCATGTGGGTGTGAGGGGCTGGGCCTACCCTCTCACAGGGTCTTCAAGCCGCTCTTTCCCCAGTGGGCCAGTGGCACAGTTTTCGGCCCTCTTGCCACTCAGGCTGGTGCACTTCCCGGCTCCCCTGCTCCTGCTCCCTGCAGGACTCTTCTCCCCTCTGCCTCTGTCCCGGTGAGGAGCTTCCTCTCTCTGTCGCCTCCGGAGTAAGGCTCTCATACCAAAATGTTCTTTATTTGGAAAAATATGACCATTTTCATTGCTATTTTTTTCCTTTGAAAGTTCATTTGTTTCCCTTTTGGAGTTTAAAGCACAATTTATAGCTGTTTTCAATTAAAAAAAACTAAGTGGCAGTCCCAATTTTCTTCAGCAGGACCACTTATTGCTGCAGTAATGAAAGGGATGTTCAAAAGTATCTGTATTTATATAGGTTTGGTCTTTTTCATTTGAAGGGTTTAGAATACTAACAGTTAATGTTATCAGATGTGTTTCGTTGAAGTAAAGACTAAAATAAAAGTTTTATTGAAGAAGGTGAACAGTAAAGCCAGTTTTACATTTAAAATTACAGAAAGAAGCCTTGGCTCCTGGCTCAGTGGATTGGCGCCAGCCTGTGAACCTAAAGGTTGCTGGTCCAGTTCCCTGTCAGGGTACATAACCAGGTTGCAAACCAGGTGTCCAGCCAAGTCCATAGCTGGAGGCAGGTGAAAGGCAACCATACATTGATGTCTCTTTCCCTTTCTTCTTCCATCCCTGGCCTTCTCTCTGAAAATAATGAATAAAAAAATCTTTAACATTTTTTTACAAATAGAGAAAGATAATTTTTTAGAAAACATAACTTTCTCTTTTTCTCAAGATAGAGGAGGGGAGCCTTCCCCATGGATTTTCTCTATTACCCAGAAAAGAAACTGAAGGTCCAAGAGATGAACAATTTCCCATGGTTACAAAACAGGGGGGAAGTCCTAAACTCCTTTTCATTTAGCCTGAAGGTTCTTCAAGGGCAGGGACTGGGTCTCATTTGTGTTACCTGCCTCAGCTAGTGCAAGAGATGCATGCATATGGGGCTTGGCACTTCATTGCTGAGCTGCACTCATGTTGCAGACTGGTAAGCCTGATTCTGAAGCTTACTACTGTTTTGACAGGGTTGGTCAGGTCATTTGAACACTCTTAGTTGAGAAGAAATCCCATGTGACTGATTACTACATGATTTGGGAAGAATCAGAGATATGGAAAGAACTTTTGATACTCACATATTCATAGGAGGTGACTATTCAACTGATGGGCAGAAAATCAAATGTTTCCACTAAAGCCACCTCCCTTCCTCTCTTTTGCCTCTTCCAGTTTTTCTGTAAGACCCACTTGAGAGGGATAAGAAACAAGCCAACTGCAAGAGCTATTAGCACCACAGGAAGACTTAGACTGCTTTGTCTTACGTGTTGCATAACCTTCCACAGGGAAAGTGGATTGACACCATTGTCAACAACCTGTAAATAAGTGGACCGGTCTTGGGAGGCACAATGAAGGAGAAGGAAAATTTTACATTTCTTTATCTTGGACAATGGGGAACACATAGACAGATGTCAGCACACAGACAGATACCAGAGTGAGCAAGCACAAATTCCAGTCATATACTTTTAATGAATGTTTGACATCTCTCAATAAAAATTTTTCCATCCTAAAAATAAAACATGTCTACTTGGAAGTCACAAGTAAAAGAGTTACCTATCTAAAGACAATCACTGTTGACAAATTTATGTATATATGTGTGTATGTACACAAACGCAAATCACATTTAGTTTGCTTTTTGCAATTAGCATGATGCCATGGGAATGTTGCCATTTTATTTTTAACTTTTTGTTTTGAAGTAATTGCAGTTTCACAGAAAAATAAAAAAAATAATAAAAATAAAAAAATAAAGTAGGGAGAGTCTTCCATACTCTTTTCCTAGTTTGCCTCCATGGTAACATCTTGTGTAACTACAGTACACAATGACAATCAGAAAATCAGCAGGGTTACAAAGTACGTGTACATTTCCATGCAGTTTTATCCTATGTGTACATCTGTGTAGCCACCTCACAATTGAGGTACAGAAGTGTTCTATCACCACAGAGCTTCTTCATGCTTCCCTTTTGGAATCACACCCACCTCTCTGCCTCTCCCCTGGCTGCACTAATTCTAATATCTGAAAATATTTAATCTATTTTTTTATTTCTAAAATGTTATTTTCAATATTTATATAATCATAAGTATGTGACCTTGTGTTATTGGCTTTTTTCCCCCCACCAAGCATGTTTCCCTTGAGATCCATCCAAGCTGATCCCCCTAATAGTTCATTTATTATTTTTAGTCCTCACCTAAGGATAAGCTTTTTAAAATTTAATTTTATTGTTGTTGTATTACATTCATCCCCTTTTTCCTCCCTTCTGTCCCCTTCCCCGCCCACCCATTCCCTCACAAAGTCAATCCCACTTGTTGTCCATGTCCATGGTTCTTCTGTGCTAGTTCCTTGACTAAACTGCTCCCCTTCTTTGCCTCGTCCTCTTCCCTCCCGACTCCCCTCTGCCTACTGAATTCATTGTATTCATGGATCTGGTTCTGTTTTGCTTCTTTGTTTTGTTCATTATTGTCCTGAAATAGATGAGATCATATGGTTTTTGTCCTTCACTATTGGCTTATCCATGTTGTTGCAAAGCGTAGGAGTCCCTTCTTTCTTTTTGCTGTGTAGTATTCCATTGTGTAAATGTACCAAAGTTTTTGGATCTAATCATCCACTGATGGGCACTTAGGTTGTTTCCAGCATTTGGCTATTGTAAATAGTGACGCTATGAACATAGGGGTACATAGGTTCTTCTGAATTGGTGTTTCAGGATTCTTTGGGTATAGTCCTAGTAGTGGAATTGCTGGATCAAAAGGCAGTTCCATTTTTAGTTTTTTAAGGAAACCCCATACTGTTTTCCACAGTGGCTGCATCAACCTACATTCCCACCAACAGTGCACCAGGGTTCCCTTTCCCTTTTGCCCACATCTTCCCCAACACTTACTGTTTGTTGATTTGTTGATGATTGCCATTCTGACAGGTATGAGGTGGTATCTCATTGTGGTTTTAATTTACATCTCTCTGATGACTAGTGATGTTGAGCATTCTTTCATATACCTTTGGGCCCTTTGTATATCTTCCTCAGAGAGTTGTCTGTTCAAGTCCTTTGCCTATTTTTGAATTGGGTTGTCTGTCTCCCTGGTGTTGAGTTGCATTAGTTCTTTATGTATTTTGGATATCAAACCCTTGTCTGAGGTATCATTGGCAAATATGTTTCCCCATAAAGTTGGTCCCCTTTGAATTTTGCTGGTGTTTTCTTTAGCTGAACAAAAACTTTTCAGTTTGATATAGTCCTGTTTGTTTATTTGTTCTTTTATTTCCTTTGCCCTTGGAGAAGTATCAGGGAATATGTTTATTGAGTTTAGAGAGCAAAGGAGGGAGGAAAAGAGGGAGGAAGACACGAGTGTGAGAGAAAAACATCGATCAATTACTTCTTGTATGCACCTCCACTGGGGATCAAACCTGAAGCCTGATTAGCATTGAATCCATGACTTTTTGGAGTCCTGGATAACACTCCCAACTAACTGAACCAAATAGCCAAGGCAGTTCATTCATTTTTAATTATTGAGTAGAATTTCAGGTGCAAATTTGCCATATAATAAATATTAAATGGTCGATAAATAATATTTACAATATAATAACTGCATAATATTCTTGTTGGTAGAGATCCTATAGCTATTTCCTTATTGCTGGACATTTAGCTGTTGCTGATGAAAATAATTGCTATTGAATATCTCATCTAAAAAGGGTTTCCAGATTCTGATAGACTTTCAGAAATGGAAATATTTAAACAAAATATGTTAATATTTTTACAGATTCTTTTATTTTAAAGATTTTATTTATTATTTTTAGAGAGAGGGGAAGGGAGAGAGGCAGAGAGGGAGAGAAACATCAATGTACGCCTTTCACCTACCTCCAGCTACGAATCTGGCTGGAGACCTGGTTATGTGCCCTGGCTGGGGAGTCAAACCAGTGACCTTTGGGGTTGCAGGCTAGCGCCTTATCCATTATGCCACCAGCCAGGGCTACAGATTCTTAATGCATACTACCAAATTGTTTTTCTGAAAGGATTACAAATATGTAATCCCACAAGCCATTTAGAGACTAAGATTATAAATTTTCCTAAATTACAAAATCAATAATAAATGTGTAACTTTCTGCAAAAGCTGACTCACTACTCGAAAAGAAGCTAATGAGTTCTGTTAGGTCCAAGATGTACTTAGTTCGTCAGGTGTGATTTAAAGTTATCTTGGTATTGTGCTGTCTATCATAACCAAGGCGGCTGGAGGCAACATTTCACATACATGCATGATATGGTGGCCAGAACACTTGTTCATGCTTTAATCTGTCCTCTCTGGATTTTTGTTGCCTACCTCAGAAGGCTGATCCCTGAAAGAAGGATAAGTGTGAGCACCAAAAAAGTTCATCCCTAGCTTGTTGACTCACATGGTTGGAGTGTCATCCCATACACCAGAAGTTTGTGAGTTTGATTCCCAGTCAGGGCTCATACCTAAGTTGTAGGTTCAAGCCCTGGTTGGGTAGTATATGTGTGGGAGGCAACCAATGAATGTTTTTCTTTTACTTACATTGATGTCTCTCTCACTCTATCTCTCTCCCTCCTCCCTTCTTTTATCTCTAAAATCAATAAAAAACATATCCTAAAAATTAAACAAATAAATAAATAAAAATAAAAACATATCCTCAGGTGAGGATTTTAAAAAGTAAGTTCAAAGAAGGAAGGAACTGCTACCCTTTGCAACAACATGGATGGAACTGGAAAGTATTATGCCTACTGAAATAAGCCAGTCAGTGAAAGAAAATACCATATGATCTTACTCATTACAGGACAATAATGAACAAATCAAACAAACAAGCAAAATAGAACCAGATCCATGAATACAATGAATAGACCTTCAGTGGGCAGAGGGGAGGGAGGAGGGGGGAGGGGGGAGGAGAAGGCAAAGAAGGGGAGCAGTTTAGTCAAGGAACTAGCATGGAAAAACCATGGACATGGAAAACAAATGGGATTGACTTTGGTCAGGGGAGTGGGTGGGTGGGGAAGGGGCGAGAGGGGAGGAAAAAGGGGATGAATGTAATACAACAATAAAATTAAATTAAAACAAAAGTAAGTTCAGATCTGAGAGGACAAGTGACTAACATGGATGTGTACGCTACTGACATGTTCAGCCCACCAATGCCAACAGCCAGCTGGGAGCTCTATTTTTAGGACTGACCAAGAGTTTAAATCAACTGATTTGGGACTCTTGCTGCATCATTAGATCTTAGTCAGCTAAACTCATGGCTTGAATCCCTAAAGCACCTCATCCACATAGTATAAAGATCTCTGAAATACATTTCTTCTAGTATTAACAATCAAAAAATTTAGGCTAAAGATGCTATTATCTTAATATCATATGTTCAGTGTCATAGGCAGTCCTATCCTTATCATAAGACATATTGATAGCTCTAGTCCAGGGAACTACAATAAGCTCTGATCTGCCCATTCCTGGAGTCACCTGGGGAAAACTGACCAACTCTACAGGCAACCATTATCCAGAGCTAAACATGAGAAAACCTTGCAAACTCAAGTCAGGGTTGCCAGCTGGTGGAGTTAAAAGGACAAAAAAAAAAAAAAAAAAAAAAAAAAAAAAAAAAAAAAAAAAAAAAAAAAAAAAAAAAAAAAAAAAAAAAAAAAAAAAAAAAAAAAAAAAAAAAAAAGAAAGAAAGAAAGAAAGAAAAGAAAAAAAAAAAACTGTTTGCAAAGGTAACAAGAAAGCAGTTATGACTACTGGAATAATACCTACCTATGAGACTGAAAAATAAACACATTCTTTAGAATTAACATAAATGTGTTAGCTTACTTTTACCTATAGGAAAACCTTCATCCATTGATGTAATTGGTTCTCCTTCCCTTGCCTCCTAATCAGAACACCATTTGGGTTTCTGACTGGATCAGTGCTTCACAAATAGCTATTCTTTTGATCTTGAATAAATGATGTTTATTCACTTTGGCCTTTTATTTGTAGATTTACAAATCCAAGGGCACAGATGAGGTGGGAATGAACTAACATATAGATATATGTTCAGTAGGGCTTACGGCCCCTACTAGGTTAAATAGTGCCCCCTCCCAAACTCACGTTCACCTGGAAACTTAGAGTGTGACCTTATTTGGAAATGGGGTGATTTTCTTTCAAGTGTAATTAGTTAAGATGAGGTCATACTGGATTAGGGAGGGCCCTAAATCTAATGACTAGTGTCCTCAGTAAAAGGTCATATAAACCATAGACATAGTGGGAGGCTTCTATGCAGCTGCAAAGGTGGAGATTGGAATGGTGCAGCTATAAGCAAAGGGACATAAGAGATGGCTGGCACTAGCAGAAACTAGGAGGAGGCAAGAGGGGATTCTCCCCTACAGCCTTTAGAGGCATCATGGCTCTCCTGACACCTTTATTTCAGACTTTTAGACTCCAGAACCATGAAAAATCAAATTTCTGTTGTGTTAAGCCACTCAGTTTGTGGTTACCAGGGAATTCAGAACCTGAGAGTTCTTTTCAAGGATTATGTATGAAGCTCTGGATGCCATCTTAATTTTGAAAGTGCTCCTACAGAAAAGTGGAGGAAGGATGACGAGAGAGTAGAGAACAGTGCTGATGGTGTACTTGAGTACCAGAGCAGCTGGAGGATAGGATAGGGATCACAAGACATCTGCAGGTCCCTAAGAATTGAAGCGGTAAGCATCTGGACTCGGGTGCGCAGCCCAGAGGCTGCAGAGACCTACAAGAGAGCAGGAACAACTCAAAAACAGTGTGTGAGAAAGGATAGAAGGAGTATCTCTCAATCAGCCACCTGGAAGGAAAGGAGCAACATACACAATCAATCCAAAATACAACCAGACAGCCCAAGTTAATGACATAAAGGCCACCCCAAGAGCAACAACTGGAGAATATCTAGGACATTGCAACACTGAACTCCACAAATATCCTAACACAGAAGGATGCTCCGCAAAGGCAGGGAAGCAAAGCAGATTAACCCAAGACAAAAACAAGCAACAACAGACACCCAAAATGAGGAAAAAAAGAATCAGTCCATTACCAAAAGTAAAAGAAGAATCCCCAGAAAGATCACTAAATGAACAGAGGCAAACAAACCATCAGATAAAGAATTCAAAAGAATGATGATAGAGATCTCAATGACCTCAGTCAGCTCAAGAAAACTATAAACAACTCCAGGGAACTACAACGAACTCCAGGGAAGTTACAAGGAACTTACGGAGAGCTACACTAGCATCAAAAAGGACTTAGAAACTATCAGTAAGAGCCAGGAGGAAATGAAGAATACAATTTATGAATTGAAGAATACAATAGAAGGAATCAACAGTAGGCTAGAGGAAGCAGAGGACCAGATCAGCGAGATGGAGGACAACGTAGTGAAATATTCCAAGACAGTCCAAGAGAATGAATAATGGCTAAACAAGATTGAAGAGGTTTTAAGAGAGCTGCAGGACAACATGAAATGTATTAACATCCTTATCATAGGGATACCAGAAGGAGAAGAGAAACAAGGAATGAAAAATCTGTTCAAAAAAGTAATGGTAGAACATTTCCCTAACATGATGAGTGAAAATATTAATCAAGTTCAGAAAGCACAGAGTGTCCTGATGAAGACCAACACAAACAGACCAACTCCTTGACACATTATAATTAAAATGGAAAATTTCAAAGTCAAAAGCATCAAGAGAGAAACAGTAAATAACATATAAGAGGGCTCCAATAAGGCTATCAAATGATTACTCAACAGAAATAATTCAAGCCAAAAAGGAATGGCAAACTATTCCAAGTAATGGGGAAAAAAGGGCCTGCAACCAAGAATACTATACCCAGCAAGGCTCTCATGCAAGATGGAAGGAGAAATAAGGAATTTCTCATACAAAAGAAGACTAAAAGAATACATCTCTACCAAACCAGCACTGCAAGAAATGATAAGTGACCTGTTTTTTAAAAAATGAAGAAACAGAGACAAAGAGGAACACAGGTACAAAGTGGGAAAATGGCAATAAATAAGCATCAATCAATAATAACCTTAAATGTAAACAAATTAAATGCACCAATCAAAAGACATAGGGTAACTGCATGGATAAGAAAACATGACCCACATATATGCTGTCCTCAAGAGACCCACCGCAGAACAAAAGATCAACACAGATTGAAAGTGAAGGGATGGAAAAATATATATCAAGCAAATGGACATGAAAAAAAAGCTGGAGTAGCAATACTTATTTCAGACAAAATAGATTTTATAATGAAGGTCATAAAATGGGATAAAGAAGGACATTTCATAACACTTAAGGGAAAAATCCATCCAAAAGAAATATCTCTGGTAAACATATACGCACCTAATGAAGGAGCTCCCATATATATAAGGAAAATCTTGGAGGACTTCAAGAAAGATATAGATAGCAACACACTAATAGTAGGGGATTTTAATACCCCACTATCAACAATGGACGGATCTTCCAAACAAAAAAATCACTAAGGATGTTGTGGCATAGAACAACACTCTAGAGGAAATGGACCTAACTGATATATACAAGCCTTTAACCCCAAAGAAGCAAAATACACATTTCTTTCAAATGCACATGGAACATTCTCTAAGAAAGACCATGTGGTAGGTCACAAGACAAGCCTCAACAAATACAGGAAAATTGAAATCATACCAAGCATCTTTTCAGATCACAATGGCTTGAAACTAGAAACCAATCTCAAGGGAAAAAACCAAAAACACTCTAACTCATGGAGACTAAATAACATGATTTTAAGCACTGAGTGTGTTAACAAGTAGATCA
>PVIW01016671.1:0-16000 GCA_004026585.1 Noctilio leporinus | reverse complement strand
TGAATGAGAGCCTTGCTGGGTAGAGTATTCTTGGTTGCAGGCCTTTGTTGACCATGACTTGAAATACTTTTTGCCATTCCCTTCTGGCTTGAATTGTTTCTGTTGAATAATCATTTGATAGCCTTATTGGAGCCCCTTTGTATGTTATTTGTCTTTTCTCTCTTGCTGCTTTTAGGATTCTCTCTTTGTCTTTGAAATTCGCCATTTTAGTAATAATGTGCCTTGGTGTTGGTCTGTTTGGGTTGATCTTCATTGGGACCCTCTGTGCTTCCTGAACTTGATTAATGCTTTCACTCATCACGTTAGGGAAATTTTCTATCATGAGTTTTTTGAACAGGTTTTCTATTCCTTGTTTCTCTTCTCCTTCTGGTATCCCTATGATATGGATGTTGTTACATTTCATGTTGTCCCGCAGCTCTCTTAAACCCTCTTCAATCTTGTTCAGTCTTTTTTTTATTCTCTTGTACTGTCTTGGAGTATTTGTCTACATTATCCTCCAACTCGCTGATCCAGTCCTCTGCTTCCTTTTTCATGCTGTTGTAGCTCTCAGTATGTTCCTTGTAACTTCCCTGGAGTTCTTTTAAGTTCTCCTGGAGTTGTTTAGTTTTCTTTGATGTGGCTGGGCTCATTGAGCTTCTCTATCATCATTCTTTTGAATTCCTTATCTGATATTTCGGGTGCCTCTGTTTCATTTGTGGTCTTTCTGGGGATTCTTCCTTTCCTTTTGGTGATGGACTGATTCTTTTTCTCCCCATTTTGGGTGTCTGTTGTTGCTTGCTTTTTATTTTTATTTTTTGTTTTTTCCTTGGATTAACCTGCCTTGCTTCCTTGCCTTAGTTGAGCACCCTTCTGTGTTAGGAGATTTGTGGAGTTCAATGTTGCAGTCTCCCAGATTTTCTCCACTTGTTGTTCTTGGTGTGGCCTTTATTTGGGCTATCTGGTTGTATTCTGGACCTGTGGGCTTTTAGCAGGAGAAGAAGAAAAGAAAAAAGGAAAAAAGAAAAACAAAACATAATAATAATAAGAAAAAAGGGTTTAGATGGCTGTTCACACTTAATAATCCCTGATTGGTCCAGATGGAGCCAGGACCTGAGGGCTTTTAGCAGAAAAAAAGAAAAAAGAAAAAAAGGAAAAAAAATATGTGTGATAAGCAAAAAGGGTTTAGGTGGCTGTTAACCCTTAATGATCCCTGATTGGTCCAGGTGGAGCTGGGACCTCTGGGCTTATATTAGAGAGAGAAAAAAAAATTTTTTTTTTTTTAATTTAAAAAAGAAAAAAAAAGGAAAAAATAACAAGAAAAATAAAAAACTATTAATAAAGAAAGGGTTTAGGGGTCTGTTCACCCTTTATGATCTCTGATTGGTCCAGGTGGAGCCAGGACCTGTGGGCATTAACAGGAAGAAAAGAAAGGAAAAAAAAAAAAAAAAGCAAAAAGGAAGGAAGAAAAGAATAAAGAAAGGGTTTAGGTGGCTGGGGAAGGGAGGAATACTTAGATTGAGGACTGGGAATGTGTTGTAGCCAGAGAGTGAGTAGACTTTAAATCAAGAGTAGGGGGAGGGTCTTGAGTATTTAGGTGGATTGAGATAGGGGAGAATTAAAAATATGTGAGAAGTAACTTTTGAAAAGTATATGTTGGGGATTAACAGTTCATGTAACTCTCGGTATAACTCAGGTGCTTGAGATTAGCAGCAATCCATTTCCTGAGGCTGCCTCTTTTTCTGGGTCAGGTCTTTGCAGTCTACAGTCTAGCTGTTCTTGGAGTGGCAGGACCTCTGATTGTCACAGTCAGGGCTGATTCTGAGTGTCAGCCCCCAGGTAGGCTGGGCCTTCAGTAGCCTAGCTGGGTTTTAGGGCTGCCGGTATTCTGGGGCTCGCAGGGTGTCCCCTCCAACTCCTGGTGGAGGTTCCTGCCTGTGATGGGCACCTGGCACCCCTGCAGGGCAGCCTGCAACCTCGCTGGTTCCTGTGTTGATCGGCCCTGTCCCTGCAGCTCCCGGAGGAGGCAGCCCCCGTCCGCCAACAGTGCCCAGGGTCTGCCGACACTGCCCAGCTCCCCCGGGGCAAGAGCCAATCCTCCAAGCCGACCAGCTGTCCTAGGAGTCCTTTACACCGTCTCTGTGATGTGCCCCTCCCAGCGCATCTGCGGCCTTGTCCCAGGCAATGGGTGAGTCAGTTGCCTCAGATACAAGTTCCCAGCTTGAAGTTTGGAGTTTCCACGGGAGCCTGGGGGCCTGTGTGGTTATGCAGGGCTGGGCCTCCCCCCCTCACAGGGGCTTCAAGCTGCTGTTTCCCCGGTGGCCCAGCAGCACTGTTTTTGGCCCTTTTGCTGCCCTGGCCGGTGGACTTCCCCGCTCCCCCGCTCCTGCTCCCCACAGGACTCTTCTCCTCCTCTAGCCCCGTGCGCGGAGCCTCCTCTCCCTGTTGCCGGAGTGAACCTCTCACACAGTCCCTCCCCTGCAGGAGTTCAATTCCTCGTTCCCTATGATGTTTGCCCTTGCTGCCCACACTTCACTGTTCAGATTTCTAGTTGCCAGGGAGCCTGGAGCTGCTTCAGTTAAAGACACCCCTCTGGGTAGAGCCGCCACTGCCCAGAGCCGACCTCGGCCTGCTTGCCAGTTGGTCAGGAACCGCCTCACCTATTCTCCTGCTGGTCTCCGCTGCCTTTGGGCTGTACTCCCCTGTGTCCAGATGCTGACCACTCCAATTCTTGGGGACCTGAAGACATCTCGTGCTCCCTATCCTGTCCTCTAGCTGCTCTGGTACTTGAGAACACCATCAGCACTGCTCTCTACTCTGTCGCCATCTTTGATCCTGTTGCTCATTTCTTTACATACTATTTTCTACTTGTTACCTGTTCCGTCAGATTAAAAAAACTTCTTTTGAACTAGTTATAGAAACAAGCGATTCTCTCAATTTTATTCATATATATTGTTTTACATTTGAAAGTTGGAAAATATGTGTTTCTATTTTATCTGGATGCAAGGTTCTGTGTTGACAGGTTGTTCTTGTTTTCCCTCAGACTTTTGAATGTGTAATTCCATTGTCTTCAATGGTCCCAACAGAAGTTAGAAGTAGATTTATTATTGTAATTTCCCCCCATTAACTGTTTTCAAGATCCTCCTCCCTTTTTCTTAATTTTCTGCATATGATGATTTCAGTAATATAACAACATTGTGGTATCTCTGCATTTGTCCTGTTGGAGTTTCTTGTATCTGTAAATTTTCTTTCTTTTTTATTTTTTTGATAACACATTTAAAAATACTTGATCTTTCATAAATTTTTCACTTAGTCTTTTTTTTCCTGTCCAGTTCTCATACTCCTCTCCTTGCAACATCAGATGCCTGTGTGCTAAACTGATGTTATGTCATTGCTTACTGAGACTTTCCATTTCTAATTCTTAAAATTTTGTATTTTTCTGATTACATTCACATTCAGTGATCCTTTCATCTGTCATATTCCATAGCATCATGATTCTTTTCAGAAAATATTTCATATCATATATTAAACTTTTAGTAGTAAATTTCTCATTTTATAGCTTTTATATTTGTCGTGATTTCTCTTCTATTATTTCATTAAACACATTCATGAAATACCCTTGGGCATATTTATAATAGTTATATTATTATCTATATATTTTAATTATATTATCTTAAACATGTTGATGCCATTTTCCATGGAATCTAGTATTAAAAAGTTCCCTTATACTTGTTTCTGCTTCTTCTAAAACCAAGTGCTCTTTAAATTAAATGCTAAAAACCATGTTTGCTAGTCTGAGTGTTTGTTACCCTGCTTTAAAGAGACTCTTCTTATTTTCTTTTGTTTTTTCCTGGCAAGCAGCTTTTAATGTTAGTTCAGATTGACCCAATTGAAGCATGTTTTCAGCATTATTAGGGCATGCCCTTATTAAGTTTCAGGTACTCAATAATTAGGTTATCCGTATTTTTAAATCTTTTCTAGTGTGTCATCTGGGTAAGTTCCTATGATGTTTAGTGGAGTTTCTATACTCTAATTAGAAATTCTATGTGTTCTATGTAACTTCTAGAAACTGTTTTGATCAGGGTTTTCACGTACCTTCTTCTGCCAGGCTTTTGGAATCTTGCTCTGTTTAAGTGTGTTGTAAGCCATAAACTTAAAAGGAGTCAAAAACAAACAAAAAAACTTCTAGAGCTTCTCCTTTTTATAGAGATTACTCCTTATAACCTGCCCAGAAATTTTAGCTACTTCAGACATTCTGACCTTTGATTTCTGCTTGCCCAGCTGCCCTGAGCTAGCTATGCTTGAGATCTGCCTCCTTCTGCTGTCATCTGGAATGGGGTCTTGAGCAGAAATCTGGCACAATTATCTATTCCTTTGTTGTTTTCCCCTTCTTCTTCTTTTTTTTCTTTTAGTATTTTATTTATTATTTCCAGAGACAGGAGAGAGGAAGAGAGGGAGAGAAACATGTACGGTTGCCTTTCCCCTGCCTCCAGCTACAGACCTGGCTGGAGACCTGGCTTGCAACCTGGTATGTGCCCTGGCTGGGAATTGAACCAGCAACCTTTGTCCCCTTCTTTTGATGATCACAGTTCTGCAGATTCTATTATCCAATGTTTGAAAAGACTCATTTCACATATTTTTGCTGGTTTCATAATTTTTTTTTTATATTCGGAACTAGATAAGTAGCAGTTAGTCATGGCCCAAGGAATTGGATTTTGATATAATGAGAAATAATATCAAATGTAACAGGGTGAAAAATAGAAAGCTGGGTTTAGGTGTATTTATGATTATTTTTAATTGTAAGGTAAAAACAATTCCACCACATAGATTCTAGTTTCTTAGTGAAGTATGAAATCTATTAGTAAAGAAAAGATGGTATTTGTGTTATGGATGGGAAAATCATGGCAGGGGGAGAATGCAAGACTGAGGAGATTAGTTTCTTTTAAAAATAGGGAAAAATCATTCATTAAAACTCCATACAATAGGTAATACGAATTATTACATATAGTCTAACGTATGTAGTGAAGAAAAAATGACATATAAGTAGTTTCAAAGCATGATGTGTCATAGAAAAGACAATCTCTTAGTGAGTTAAGGAATTAAGTAGATAAGGTGCCAGTTCAATTCCTCAGCCAGGGCACATAACCAGGTTGCAAGCCAGGTCTCCAGCCAGGTATGTGGCTGGGGGCAGGTGAAAGGCAACCATATATTGATGTCTCTCTCCTTCTTTTCCTCTCTCCCTTCCCCTCTCTTTAAAAATAATAAATAAAATATTTTAAAAAAGAAATTAAATAACAGAAATGTGGCATTTATTTATTGTTGTTTTCCCACTGCTTTCTACCTGGGAAGAATAAGACTCTGACTTACAAGCAGAATAATCCAATGGTGACAGTTCTAACAGTTATTTTTGTCTTCCCACAGAGTGCTTTTACCATTTAATAAGAATGAAGTAACAAAACTTAAATGAAACAAATAAGAAAAGCAATGAGCTAGGCTCAAAGTTCCATCCAACTTTTTCAGAGTCCATTTATCCCAGTGAAAAGAACATATGTTTTCAGATGTATTCATGAATTTAAAAGTCAGATTACTATGTGCAAGACATTGCATTAGACTGTGAACTAATAGACAAACTATCTAAAGTTTACTCTCATAAAACAGCTTTTTTAAAAAAATTTAATTTCAGTTATTAGTTTTATTTCTAGACATTCAATTTCATTTTTTAAAAAAGATTTTATTTTTTCCAGAGAGAGAGGAAGGGATAGAGGCAGGGAGGGAGAGAAACAGCCATGTATGGTTGCCTTTCACCTGCCTGCAGCCATGGACTTGGCTGGAGACCTGGCTTGCAAACTGGTTATGTGCCCTGGCTGGGGAACTGAACCAGTGACCTTTGGGTTCACAGGCCTGCGCCTTATCCACTGTGCTACCAGCCAGGGCTATAAAATTTAACTTTTGTTTGTGATAATAGAAACTTAAACTAAAAATAACCATGAAGGGATATATTCAAAGAGTAAATAAATACAAGAACAATATTACCCCCTCAACTTCCACCCTCCCAATATCTGGACTAATTTCCCATCCAAAGCACTCCTCTTCTGCTAGTCCTTGAATTTTTCTGTTTTTCTTAGGGCCTTCCTGCTGCCATATGTGCCTTCTCCACTGCATCATGTGTTATTTTTTCCTCTCATTATGGAATTATTAAGTGTACATATTCAATCTTAACCCACATTCCTTTCTGCTACATCTTTCTCCTTTCCTTTAAAGAAAATCTCAAAAAAGTATCTTCAGTAATAAATCTGTACATGCTCACATCATCATCACTCCTTAGTCCACTCAAATTGTCCTTTATTTCTATAACTCCACTGAGTGTGCTCTTGTCAAGTTTGGTATTCTCTGCCACATTCTTGTTAATGTCTGTGCCCTCTAGAAAGTAGTCAAGTGAGCAAGCACTGGTTAAAGCCCTTTAGGATCCTGTTCCTATTTTATTCCCCAATTCCATCTACTGTTACCTTTCTGATTAATCCCTATCATCCAGAAATGATAACCTTCTTTCAAATTCTTCAGCACCCCAGCAAAGGGCCTCTACATAGGCACTTTGTTCTATGTGAACCTCTCTTTCTCCTAAAATTCATATAGCAGAATCCTTTTGGTTTTTTAGATCAAAATTAAATACCACCTCATTTAAGTCTTTTCCAACTGCTTGAAATAAAACAGTCATGTAAACTATTTCTATCAATCAGCTTTTATTACAAGTTTTTGCATAGCTAGCATGGTTCTTAAAGGCTAACTTATTTTAGTTACTATTATCTATATCCCCCGTTAGAATATATACTTCATGAACTCAAGAACCTTGTCTTAGTCACTGCTGTCATCAGTACTAAAGTAACATGGCAGATAATCCATGATTAACTTACATGGGTTAAAAGAGTACATGAACAAATGAACATGAGAATAAACAGGAGATAAACCTAACTCAGATTAGCTAATCAGGGGAAGGTTTCCTGTCATAGACAATGCTTGAACTGAGCAGTACGGATAAACAAATTTTTGTCAGTACAGAAGAGGATGAGCATTCCAGTTTATTATGGTCCATATTGAGAGGAAACCACGTCATAGCACATGTGAGACAAACATGACTTGCCATTCCTTATCTATGTTAGGTCATTTAGATGTGTCTATTAAATGTATCTCAGTGCATTAATCTTCTCATTTATAAATTGGAAAAATAATTTATACATTTTGTCGAATTAGATAAGAAATTTATTTCATTAATGCTATTTAGCAGTATATAATAATTAACATTTTTCAGGTTCTTGAATATGTATTAGTTTCCTATGCTAAGTATCAAATTACCACAAATTTAACTTCTTAAAACAATATACATCTATTATCTCACAGTTTGGGTAAGTCAGGAATCTGGGCATGCCCTAATTGGGTCCTATGCAAGGTTGGAATGATGATGATATTCGTAAGGGCTTTGTACTTATTCAAAACTCAACTGATAATGCAACTACTTCCAAACTCACTGAGGTGGCTAACAAAATTAATGTTCCTGTGACTATATAACTGAAAGCCCTGGAGCCTTGCTATCAGGCCTGTTTCATTTTCTAGAGACTGCCCCTATTTCTTTGCCACGTTGACCTCTACACAGGTAGTCTCACAGGTAGTTTCTTTAAAGACAGAGAAAGATAGTGAGACTTCCAAGATAAAAATCTTATACATTGTAATATTATGATTTATATCTCATTATCTTGGCCAAACTTTGTTTATCAGAAAAAGCTCACAGAACCTACCCACACTGAAAGATATGTTATAAGAATGTAAAAACCAGGAGGAGAAGATTGTGGAGGCCCCTTTAAAATCTATCCACTATAAACCATGATAATAACAATCTGGAATCCCCAAACTAAACTATAAATAATTCCCACCTTCCTTGTTTCTCCCACCTTAGACAACAAAATCTAAACTAGTAAGTCTGCTCAATTTCAATTATTATAAGCGTCTGCCAAAAATACTATTGATTTTTTTGGGGGGACCCTTGGCACAAATTCTTTAACCAAAACCTACAACCTATTAGACAAAGTGCTGCTTTTCCCCGCTGCTCTTGTCCTTCTTCAACTCATAGCTAATGCTTTTAATATAAAAGGTTATAATGTACACTCTGTGGTTTTCTTTTTATTTTATTTTTAATATATTTTATTTATTTGGCTATTACAGTTGTCCCAATCCCCCACCCTTTGCCCCCCTCCACTCAGTAACCCATTCCATCCAGCAATGCCCCCCTTAGTTCATGTCCATGAGTCATGCATATAAGTTCTTTGGCTTCTCTATTTCCTTTGTTCTTCTTAACATCCCCTTGTCTATTCTGTAACCATCAATGTGTACTTTTGTTTTTCTTCCCTTTCACATCCAGACAATTTACACCCATACATATTTTTACATATATTTAAAGTACATACTGGATTTTGAAGAGTTAATATAAAAAATTTAAAATATGCCAATAGCTTATGTAATTATTATATGTTAAATGATAGTATTTTAGATATATTGTAGCAAGATTAAGCAGTTTTTTCTTCTTTAATACTTATTTTACTCTGGAATGCTATTTTTGTGAAATATATCACATATTGCAGAACTCACTTTCGTGAAAGTTGTCCTAGAGACAGTGCCAAACCCATAGTAAAAAATGAATTTGGGTTTTGAGTCAGATCCCCCTCACTCCTATAATACAACTCAATTTTATTTTAAGCTACTAGAACTACAACTTATTCTTTTTGGACAAAGTTTTCCATCTTAAATAATAGATTGATTGATTGATTGATTGATTGATTTAGGCTGTGCAGAGGTCTTCCTTCTTTCAATATCCTCTGTCTTTTGTCTGCATGTGTTTTACAAGTTGAAGCTTTCAGAAATAATGGCATTTGCAGTGTTCAGCCAGTCCCCAAAGTAGAAATTATTATTTCTACTAAATAGAGGTAAAAAATTAAACTCCCTAGGATTTAAATAATTTTGTAGAATAGTATTCTAGCTATTTTTTTTAACTTGTGGTTGACTTCCTATGTGGTCCTAAACTAACCCCTGAACTATTTAAGAATCTATTGAGGTAGAGATTAGGTATGTTCACATTTCAATAATAAAGTTTTCTGTATTCCTTTTCCCAAGTATCCCCAGTTGGGGGCCTTCATAACTGGAAATGTATATTTCCATGATCTAGTTAAAAGGAATCTCATCTAATTTACATGCTAATATGAGAATATATATTGTCTATGTACATGAATCATATAGGATAGTAGTTTGTAACTTCCATCCAAATTGGTCTTCATTCTCAGCATCTTTTCTAACCTAAGGATTGACTGATTTCACAACACATCCATAACCAGTTGGTTGCAATTTAAAACATAAATTGCTAACACCCACAAATAAGCACATATTTTATAGCAGTGAATAAGAAAGATAGCATGTCTTCTATGTAATACACATCCACATTTTCTTAGTTTTTTCTTCTTCCTTAACTGCATTCGATTTTTCTGAGTTATTGCAAGTAACCTGATTTTCCCATATTGTGAAATAATTCCAATCTAAGAAAAGTTAGCCTGCAGTAATGCAGATACAAGTGATATACAAAACTGTACCTTGTTTAGTAAAATCTATTTATAACAAGATCACTTTAAAGCATTCCTAAGTTAAAGTTGGTTCTTATCCATTCAGCTGCCCTATGTCTTTTGATTGGTGCATTTAATCCATTTACCTTTGTACCTGTGTTCCTGTCTGTCTCTCTGTTTCATCTTTTTAAAGCAGACCCTTTAGCATCTCTTGCAATGCTGGTTTGGTGGTGATGCATTCTTTTAGACTTCTTTTGTCTGGGAAACTTCTTATTTCACCTTCCATGTTGAATGACAGCCTTGCTGGGTAGAGTATTCTTGGTTGCAGGCCTTTGTTTTTAATTGCTTGAAATATTTTTTGCCATTCCCTTCCGGCTTGCTGTGTTTCTATTGAGAAATCAGCTGATAACCTTTAGGGAGCCCCATTGTATGTTATTAGCTGCTTCTCTCTTGCTACTTTTTGGATTCTTTCCTTGTCTTTGAAATTTGCCATTTTCATGATGATGTGTCTTAGGGTGGGCCTGTTTGGGTTCATCTTCCTTGAGACCCTCTGTGCTTCCCAAGTTTGCATGACATTGTCTCTCCTTAAGTTAGGGAGGTTTTCTGTCATTACTTTTTCAAAGAGGTTTTCTATCCCTTCCTCCTCCTCTTCTTCTGGTATCCCTATGATACGGATGTTATTACATTTCATGTTGTCTTGCAGCTCTCTTAAAACCTCTTCATTCTTTTTCAGTCTTTTTTCATTTCGTTGCACTGTTGGGAGTTTTTTTCTACATTGACCTCCAGCTCGATGATCCAATCCTCTGCTTTCTCTAGCCTGCTTTTGATTCCTTCTACGGTGTTCTTCAATTCAGAAATGGTATTCATTTCCTCCTGGCTCTTATAGATGTTGTCTATGTCCTTTTTAATGCTGGTGTAGTTCTCAGTAAGTTCCTTGTAGCTTCCCTGGAGTTCTTTGTAATTCCTCTGGAGTTGTTTGTACTTGCTGAGCTCATTGAGCTTCTCTATCATCATTATTTTGAATTCCATGTCTGATTCTAATAGGGTGCTTGGCTCTATTTCATTTTGCACTCTTCCTGGGGATTTCTCCTTTCCATTTGCTGAGGGCTTATTTCTTTGTCTCCCCATTTTAGGTGGCTCTTATTTGTTTCTGCTTCTTAGATCAGTTTGCTTTGACTTACTGTCTTAGTGGTGTGACCTGTGGTGTAGAGGTGTACTTTGTTTAACTTTCTGGATCTGTGCTTGGTGATGTCAGCTTGTGTCCTAGTCTGGGCCTAGCCAGCCAGTGAGAGACTACCAGAGGGAGAGCCACTGTTTGTGTCTGTCTCCTTTAGTTGGCTGTTAATCCAATCAGTCTGATGTGGTCAGTTTTAGGCACCTCTGGGTGGGGCAGATGAGTTCAGTCGATAATCCAATCAACATGTGACCTGAGGTCAGGTTTAGGCACTGCTGGGTGGGTCGGATTAATTCCTATGGGTGGGGCTGTGGCTTCCTCTCAGGCTCCCTCCCTTTGGAGAAGAGTGGTCTGCTGGCTGTATGGGGGATGGATCTGCACTGGACTCATGGGCTGCTCCCTCAACTCTCCCCCTAAAACCACTGACCCAAACCTTCCCAAGCTTCTCTAGTCCACTCTGCCATTTCTCTGCTGGAATCCAGGGTAAGTGGGTGCCACTGTATTTTCATGGGTGATCCCTTTAAAAACTTGGTCTCTCCATCAAGCTGGCTAAACCTGTCTGCTTTTTGCTTTTCACAGCTGGGTACTGTTTTACTCTCAGCTGTGTTGCTGTAGGCTGGGAAGCCCAGTTGGGGGTTTAGATCCCACCCTTCTCAGGTGGAGCCCCGGCTGCTGAGATGTTTCTCTGTTCCTTTAGCTGCCGCCCGTGGGAGTCCTGCTGGCCCTCTGGTATCTCCACATTTCCTACAGGTCAGGTTGTGATGTGTCGGTTCTTCTGTTCTTTCTGTGATAATAAGAATTCTCTCCAGTTGGTGTACTGTTGGTTATTCCAGATGATTTCTCCCCAATTAAGTTGTAATTTCAGTTTTGTGTTGGGAGGAGATTGGTGTAGTTCCACTTACTCCTCCGCCATCTTGGTTCTCTCTGTGGTTTTATTAAAAACATGAAATCAATAGCCCTGCCCCTATATTTTTAGGCTTTATTTGAGTTCACATTTACAGAAAAATTTCAATTACTTGATGTTCTTCATAGTATATAGTTTTCCAAAGTGCCCTAGGGTCAGGCATTTTCCCTTTAAAAATTACCTTTTTCTTTATATGTATTATAGTGCTTGGCTATATCTGGTTTGATTCTCTTTTAGCCTCAAACACTCAAAAAAAGAATCTCAAGGTTTAGTGACTAATTTGTCAGAGTGACAATTTACTCATTTTCACATTGCCCCCTTACCCAACCACACAGGAGGTTTATCCCATTTCCCCCCAACTATTCTCCCCTGCCCCACCCTCATTAAGTGTAAACTTTTCTCTACCCAGCTCTATTTTCTCCCAGGCTTAGGAAAAAGCAGGCCACCTTTCTACAAAAAAGTACCCCTAGTTCTCCAGGAAGGTTTATATGCTTTTATTTTTTTTATTCTTTCATTGACTTACAAGTGGCACCAGATGTATTATGTGAAATAAACACATGGAAGTCAGGGAGAATAAAAGGAACCTGCAACAATCAACAAGGTATTCTATAAAATCTGCTTTAATTAATAATTGGACATTGAGTGAGAAGACAAACTGTGGCCTTAAGAAGGGGGAAGGAGGTCATATATATATACAGATAAGGTCTCTAGAGATTGGAATATATAATTATATAATCATGGTTGCTATTTCATAAAACATCTTTAAATCTTCTCTGAGTACTATTAAACTTCTCTTTTAAAGGTAGTTTTCAGTCACAAATATTTTAAAAAGAGACAATTAACATATTCTTGCTAAAGGCAAAGAAAACAAGATGTCAGACTGGAAAAAAATGCCATAGACAATGTTAGAAGAAAACTTTTTTTAAGATTTTTATTTATTATTTTTAGAGAGCAGGGAAGGTAGAGAGGCAGAGAGGGAGAGAAACATCAATGTTTGGTTGCCTTTCACCTGCCTTCAGCTAAGGATCTGGCTGGAGGCCAGGCTTGCAACCTGGTTATGTGCCGTGACTAGGAATAGAACCAGTGACCTTTTGGTTTGCAGGCCTGCGCCTTATCCACTGTGCCAACAGCCAGGGCAGAAAAAAATATTTTTAACTCTTGATTTGAAAGTAGATTGGTCTTACTTGAAATAAAAGGATGGATTACTTTAATGTATTTTAAGCATTTTTATATTATGAATCCTTTTGGATAAACAATCTTTTTTTCTTAAGATTTTTTATTTATTATTTTTAGAGAGAGGTGAAGGGAGAGAGGTAGAGAGGGAGAGAGACATTAATGTATGGTTGCCTTTCACCTGCATCCAGCTACGGACCTGCTGGATGCAACCTGATAATGTGCCCTGGCTGGGGAATCGAACCAGTGACCCTTGTGTTTGCAGGCCAGTGCCTTATCTGTTGTACCACCAGCCAGGGTGGGGATAAACTGTTTACTAAACTGTTCCCCTTCTTTGTGTCCTGCTCCCCCTCCCCCCTCTCCTCTCTGCACATTGAAAGTCTGTATTCCTTGGATTCATGTCTCTGGTTTTGTTTTGCTAGTTGGTTTGTTTTGTTCATTAGTCTCTTGTATTCGGTGAGATCATTTGGTATTTGTCTTTCACTAACTGGCTTATTTTACTAAGCATAATACTCTCCAGTTCCATCTATGTTGCTGAAAAAGGTAGGAGTTTCTTCTTTCTTTCTGCTATGTAGTATTCCATTGTGTAAACGTACCAAAGTTTTTTGATCCAGTAATCTACTGATGGGCACTTAGGCTGTTTCCAGCACTTGGCTATTGTAAATAGTGCTGCTATGAACATAGGGGTACATAGGTTCTTCTGAATTGGCATTTCAGGGTTCTTTTGGTATAATTCTATCAGTAGAATTTCTAGGTCAAAAGGCAGTTCCATTTTTAGTTGTCTTTTTTTTAATTTAATTTAATTTTTAAAAGTTTTTAAATTTAATTTTATTGTTGTATTACATCTCCATTTTTAGTTTTTTTGAGGAAATTCCATATTGTTTTCCATAGTGGTTGTACCAAGTCTGCATTTCTACCAACAGTGCA
This sequence comes from Noctilio leporinus, assembly GCA_004026585.1. Classification (NCBI taxonomy): domain Eukaryota; kingdom Metazoa; phylum Chordata; class Mammalia; order Chiroptera; family Noctilionidae; genus Noctilio; species Noctilio leporinus. The sequence goes on along the minus strand of PVIW01016671.1, from coordinate 2,247 downwards.
CCAGGGTTCCCAGGAGAGTATTACCTCCTCGCCAATACTTATTTGTTGATTTGTTAATAATGGCCATTCTGACAGGTGTGAGGTGGTATTTCATTGAGGTTTGGATTTTTTCTCTGATGGCTAGTGATGTTGAGCATCCTTTTGTATGCCTATGGGTCCTTTGTAAGTCCTCCTCAGAGAAGTATCTGTTCAGGTCTTTGTCCATTTTTAAATTGGGCTCTCTGTCTCCCAGGTGTTGAGTTCCATAAGTTCTTTATATATTTTGGATATTAAACTTTTGTCTGAGGTATCATTGGCAAATATGTTTTCCCATACATTGGTTCCCTTTTAATTTTGCTGATATTTTCTTTAGCTGAACAGAAACTTTTCAGTTTGGTACAGCCCTAATTGTTTATTTGTTCCTTTATTTCCTTTGCCCTTGGAGAAATATCAGTGAAAATATTTCTGTGTAGGATATCTGAAATTTTACTTCCTATGTTTTCCTCTAGGACTTTTGTGATGTCATGACTAATGTTTAAGTCCTTTATCCATCTTGAATTTATTCTGATGTATAGTGTAAGTTGGTGGTCTAGGTGGTTTTTTCGTTTGTTTGTTTGTTTTTGTTTTTGGCATGTCCTTGTCCAGCTTTCCTAATGTCACTTGTTGAAGAAGGTATTTTCATTCCATTTTATGCTCCTTCCCCTTTCGTCAAATATTGATTGACCATAAAGTCCTAGGTTTATTTCTGAGCTCTCCATTCTCATCCATTGATTTAAATGTCTATTCTTATGCCAGTACCAGCTTGTTTTGATTACAGTGACCTTATAGTATAGTTTGATATCCAGTCCTGTGATTTCTCCTACTTTGTTCTTCTTTCTTAAGATTGTTTTGGCTGATCATGGTCATTTTTGGCTCGATATAAATTTTCGAAGTATTTTTTCTAGATCTCTGAAATATGTCATTGATATTTTAATTCGGATTGCATTAAATCCATAGATTGCTTTGGGCAGTATGGACATTTTAATGATGTCCCATCCATGAACATGGCATATGATTCTATTTATTTGTATCTTCCTTGATTTCTTTCTTCAGTGTTCTATAGTTTTCTGAGTACAAGTCTTTTTCCTCCTTGGTTAAGTTTATTCCTAAGTACTTTATTTGTTGTTGTTGTTGTTGTTATGGTACATGAGATTTGTTTTCTTGCTTCTATCTCTGATATTTCATTGTTGGTATACAGAAATGCTTTTGATTTCTGAATATTGATTTTATATCCAGCTATTTTGCTAAATTTCCTTATTAGGTCAAGTAGCTTTTTGATGGAGTTTATTGGGTTTTGTATGTACACAATCATGTTATCTGCAAATAATGTCAGTTTGACTTCCTCCTTTCCAATTTGGATGCCTTTGATTCATTTTTCTTCTCTGATAGCTATGGCTAGAAATTCCAAAATGATGTTGAACAAAAGTGGAGAAAATGGGCAGCCTTGTCTTGTTCCTAATCTGAGGGGGAAAGATTTTAGTTTTTGTTAATTGAGTATAATGTTGGCTACAGGTTTTTCATATCTAGTCTATATTGAGTATGCTCCCTTTATTCCCATTTTGCTGAGCATTTTTACCATAAATGGTTGCTGTACTTTATCAAATGCCTTTTCAGCATCTATTGACATGATCATATGGTTTTTGTCTTTCATTTTGTTTATGTGATGTACTACATTTATTGATTTGTGATTGTTGTACTATTCTTGCATCCCTGGGATGAATCCCACTTGACCATGGTATATGATCTTTTTAATGTATTGCTGGGTCCAGTTTGCCAATATTTTATTGAGAATCTTAGCATCTGTGTTCATTAGAGATATTGGCCTATAGTTTTCTTTCTTAGTTGTGTCTTGAGCTGGTTTAAGGATTAGAGTTATAATGGCCTCATAGAAAGGGTTTGGGAATCTTCCCTTTTCTTGGATTTTTTGGAATAGGTTGAAGATAGAAGTTAGTCCTTCTCTAAATGTTTGGTAAATTTCACCTGTGTAGTCACCTGGTCTGGGGCTCTTGTGTGTTGGGGGTTTTTTGATTACTGCTTCACTAGTTGTTATTGTTCTATTCAGACTTTCTGCTTCTTCTGGATTCAGTTTTGATAAATCATATGTTTCCAGAAATTTGTCCATTTCATGCAGGTTGTCAAAAAGCTGTTTGTAGTAAATTTTTACAACCTTCTGTATTTTCGAGTATCAGTTGTGGTTTCTCCTTTTTCATTTCTTTTTTTTTTTTTTTT
>PVIW01016670.1:0-16000 GCA_004026585.1 Noctilio leporinus | reverse complement strand
ATGGAACTGCCTTTTGATCCAGCAATTCCACTACTTGGACTATACCCAAAGAATCCTGAAACACCAATTCATAAGAACCTATGTACACCTATGTTCATAGCAGCACTATTTACAATAGCCAAGTGCTGGAAACAGCCTAAGTGCCCATCAGTGGATGATTGGATCCAAAAACTTTGGTACATTTACACAATGGAATTCTGTATAGCAGAAAGAATGAAGGAACTGGTACCCATTGCAACAACATGGATGGAACCGGAGAGTATTATGCTTAGTGAAATAAGCCAGTCAGTGAAGGACAAATATCAGATGATCTCACCCATTACGGGACAATAATGAACAAAACTAACAACAAACAAAACAGAACCAAATATATGAATACAATGAATAGGCCTTCAGTGGTCAAGGGAAAAGGTGTTGCGGGGAGATGGAAGGCAGAGGTAAGGAAGGGGAGCAGCTTAGATAAGAACCTAGTATAAAGGAACCATGGACATGGACAACTGGTGGGATTGACTTTTGGGGGAATGGGTGGGTGGGGAGGGGGACAGATGGTAGCAAAAAGGTGATGGATGTAATACAACAACAATAAAATTTGTAAAAAAAGGAATAAAAATTAAAATGCTGATGAAAATATTAAAAAAAAAAAAGAATTTTTCTGGTTTATTGACTAGTCTAACTGAGCTTCCCCAGCTACTCAAATTTAGGCCTACCACTTTTATCTTCATTTTGTCCCAGGTAAGTCTCCCAAGTCACTTTCACTGCAGAAGGAAAGACATACTCCATTACTCAGGCATAAGGCACAGGCCAAAACACATAAAATGTGGGCCTCTGGTGTTTTCCTTACTGCCTCCCATCTTCAGATACTTTTTCCAGCTAATCAGACACTTTGCTAAGAGCTAGCCTTGAATAGGAGCCCATTTCTGACACTAGCCCATGTTAACAGTTGTTTTTTTTTTTTTTTTACCTCAGCTGTCACCTGTTAATAATCTCTCCTGGGTTCAGATCCTTAACATATCTGCTAGGTAGAGTGCACTCTGTTTGAGCAAATTGCAACTTCTTGATGTTTATATAAAGTTGATTTTACATGAAAACTCCAGAGGTGGAGCGAAGGTGAATCATCCTGTAGCATGTGGCCATGAAACCTTCTAAGATGCCATTCATCTCCTTGTAACCAGACTCATACATCTAGACTAATCCAACAAGGAAATCTACACTTGATGGCCAGGGACATATTAAAATATTTCCTTTTTGATTTTGGTTCTTCTTATCTGACTTCTGTCTATGTCAGCTTCTTAGAAATCCCATGGCACAAATCCTCTCAAGTTAGTTTTTTTTTTTTTTTTTTTTACTATTGTTTCACATAATTAGGTGGTTTAGTGTTTGCTTTTATTTAGCCTATTTTCTCCCTCTACTTGGGAGCAACTTGGTTGCTCCCTTTTCTTCACAACATGAGCATTGTGTTGCTTTTACCTGATTTTCATTTTCAGAATTTTAGTTGATGTGTAAATTGTGTGTAATGGAACATTTAGGAGAATTTATGGAAATGAGCTCAGGAGGAACTTTCTGACCTGATGCATATTGTCCATTGTGACAATGTCATGAAGTCATGGTGCATGAAAGAAATGTGAGATCATGTAGTTAATCCCTCAACTGAAGTATTTAGCAAGTAGCATGCTTTGGGAAGGCATGTAACAAGCAGGGGAAGAGTGGTAGCTGCTATAAACATCCTAAGTTAGGAGTGTGCCTGGCATATGAGAGAAGCCTCTTGGATGCTCATCTGGCCACAGCAGTGAGGCAGGTTCAATTGGCACAGGACCTTGTAGATTAGAAGAGCCTTTCTGCTTTGTATGGTTCTGAACAATTTGCCATTTTGTTCTCAGCAAATACTGCAGGGTTTTGAAGAAAGAGAAGGCAGGACTGATCTCACAGTTTTATTTTATTTTATTTTTTTATTGTATATTTTTCCATTATCATTTAGTCCTTTTATACACCCCTGCCCCCTGCAATCACCACCGTGTTGTCCATGACCATGAGTCATTTTTTCTTTTTTCTCAATTCATCTACCATCTAACCTTCCACCCTTAGCTGTTATCCTGGTCTCTGTCTATGTGTCTGTCTCTATTTTTTTAAAAAGATTTTATTTATTATTCTTGGAGAGAGGGGAAAGGAGAGCAGCAGAGAGGGAGAGAAACATCAGTGTATGGTTGCCTTTCACCTGCCTCCAGCCATGGACCTGGCTGGAAACCTGGCTTGCAACCTGGTTATATGCCCTGACTGGGAATCGAACCAGTGACCTTTGGGTTTTCAGGCTGGCACCTTATCCACTGTGCCACCTGTCAAGGAGTGTCTCTATCTTTAGTATTAGTTCCGCTTATTCATCAGATTCCATGTGTGAGTGAAATCATATGGTACTTGTCTTTCTCTGACTGGCTTATTTCACTTAGCATAATGAACTTCAGGTTCATCCATACTGTCACAAAGGGTAAAACTTTCTTTTTTATAGCTTAGTTGTATTGCATTGTGTAAATGTAACATAGTTGTTTTATCTACTCATCTTCTGATAAGCACTTGGCTAAGCCTATATTTATTGCAGCATTATAAATGGTCTTACAGGTTTTAAAATGCTTACTCTGACTTCTGCATTTTCTGCCTTCTGACTACAATGCTGACAATAGGCTGAGACCAGGCAAGGAAAGGTGGTAAAGGAAGTGGTTAGTAGTCTCTTAGTGTAAACTAGGCCAGAAAGGATGGTGCTTCTGATCAGGGAGGTAGCATTGTAGACTTTGGGTATGTGCAGAGTCTGGATCTATTTTTAAACTAGCCATTTGGATGTAGGATATTGGAGAAAGAAGTCAAGACTGATTATCAAGATTTTTGACCTGAACAAATAGAAGAAAGTTTCATCAGCTAAGATGGGGGAGGCTGTGAATAGAATGGGTGACAGGGGAATACTTCAGATTACAGATTTGCACATGATGAGTTTCAAATGTCAGCTAAGCAGCCATGTGGGCATGTGGGGTTAAGCAATGGGACATAGAATGATCAGAGCTGCCAATGCAACCTAAGCTGGGTGGCATTAGGTTGAAGCCTCAAGACTGATCCATGTGTATTCAACAGAGAAGATGGGTCAAAGAAAAGAAAGTGGGAAGGGGATCTGAGAAGGAATGGCTATTTAGGTAGGAGATAAGCCAATAAAGGTAGCATATTGAAGAGGAGGGGGTTATCAATTTGCTCAAATATTATTGAAATGTCAAATTAAGAAATGACTGAATACTGAGCAGCAGCTTTAGCAGTGACAATAAAAATGAGCTGAATTCTTTATCTTGCTTACTGTAGTCATAGTTCAAAATATGCTGCTCTGTTCTTATTTCATACATTTCTGTGATATTTCATAGTTGACTTTGCCTTATAGCTTAGGAAAAACATTAAAGGCAAATGTGAATAGACATCTGGCTTTCCCTGCCAGACACAGCCTATCATGAATTCATTCCAGGCTGTTTTACTGGAATACTGTATTACCATTTATTTGTATATTTATTTACTTACAGGTTTTCAATTTTTGTCATTTTTTCAATTATGGTTGACATACATTATTATATTAATTTCAAGTGTACACACTAATGATTAGATATTACATAACTTAGTAAGTGGTCATTCTGCTCTTACCACCTTTTCAAAGTGACATTTTCCAATAGTACATTTGGTACCATCCAATCTCTTTCTTTCTCTCATGGTCTTTCTCAGCTCACTCCTTTTAATGTCTTTCTCTTCTTCTCTGATGCCCTTTTTTTAAAAATTTTTTTATTTCATTATTTTTAGAAAGAGGGCAAGGGAGAGAGGCAGAGAGACATCAATGATGTATGGTTGATGCCCTTTAATTACTTTCCATCTTTTTTTTTTTCTTTCTGGGATCTTAAGTAGTCCTTCCACTCGCACAGCCGTTCAGTCTGTGTTCCACAGAGCAGCCAAACTCACCACCACTGTTCCTTGTTTAAAAGGAAAGCCAGGCTCTAGCTCAGCATTTCTCAACCTCAGCACCATTGACAAATTCGGCCATGTAGTGTTGTGGGGACTGTCTTGTGCATTGTAGAACCTCTGGCAATGTCTCTGTTCTCTTCTCACCAGATGCCTATAGCACCACCTCCTCCATATAGGACAAACAAAAATTTCTTTGCACATTGCCAAATATCCCCTGGGTGGGCAAAATTACCCTGAGTTGGAAACCAATGATCTAACTAACTCATCCCCCTTTCCCTTGAGCTGATTTCCAACCTTTTGTTTAAGTTACTACCCAAATAATGTTTTAAAAATAAAAATTGCATTAAGAAATATTATTTATTTAAATTGTATAATGTATCTTTATAACATTTAAGATAAAACTCAGACTTCCTTGTTGAGCACAAAGGAAATGTGTGATTTTGTCCCTGCCTAACTTTATCTTTCCAAAGCTCCACAGTCACTTATGCCTCTGTCCAGCTACTTCTGTTCTATAAGTCATGTGTTTTCATGCCTCTGTGCTTCATATATTCTTGTCTTCTCACTTCTTGAATTGCCTTTGCTGTTTTGCACCTAGGTAAGTACAATTTGCCAAGGATAAATAGATAAAATCTTATCTTCTAAAATCATTTTTATATCTTTAAACTTGACTAAGGTCCTTTATTCTCTTATGGTATTCCTTGCATGCCATTATCATAATGCCTATTTTATTAGACTGTGGTCATTGATTTCTTATATTTTACCTCCTATCAGATTCTGTTTCCAAGAAGGTTAAGGATCTTGTCTTATACTTCATAGGCACATGAGAAATGCATATTAATTTTATAATATGCTAAAAGATCACAGAAGAGTACAGTTACTTTTTAAATTTTTTTTATTACTTTATTATTATTTTTAGAGAGAGGGGAAGGGAGAGAAGCAGATGGGGAGAGAGACATCAATGTAGCAGCCTTTCACCTGCCTCCAGCTATAGACCCGGCTGGAGACCTGGCTTGCAACCTGGTTATTGTGCCCTGGTTGGGAATTAAACCAGTGACTTTTGGGTTCACAGGCCAGTGCCTTATCTACTGTGCCACCAGCCAGGGCCTTACAGTTACTTTTGACATGAGCAATGAATAAGTCCTTATTCATTGGAGAAAATGCCATTTGAATTGAACTTGATGAGAAAACATTTTAAACAACAGACACTATTGAAAAAAGGGGGAGATTTGGTTAGAGGGTGATTAGACTCTTGTGAAGGAGAAGGGGTTGACAGGTTGGCACCAGGTTTGGGAAACTTTGATTTTCAGTTGCAGACAGTGGGGCAACATTGGTGATTCCAGCAAGGGCTGTTATAATAAACACTTCTTTTCTGAGAGAGTTATCAGATAATACAACATAGTAGATAAGAAAGAAAAGACTTGGTTTAAATAGACCAATATAACTATTATTTTAAGCAGAGAGAAGAGAGCGAGAGAGAGAGAGAGAGAGAGAGAGAAAGAGAAAAAGAGAGAGAAACTTACCTAAGAAAATGAAATAAAATTATAACTAAATTATTTTTTAAAAACATGATTTTTTTGTATAAATAATCTAAGATTAAAATACTTCTTGAGAGGTCAATCTGTACAATAATTTTATCTGGTTTTAACTATTTAAGAATAAATTTTTTTTTTCATAGCAGATTTTGGTACAATACACCATTTTTGACTTATACGTAACATGCAAATAAGATACGGAAAGCTTTTCTCTTGAAATTAGTGAGTTATGGAAATTCAGTCATTCCCCCGTGCCTTTAAGAGCAGTTAAAATAAGTAACTGTTCTCTGAAATAAGGATCTCCAATCAACTGCTTAATTAACTCTTAAACTGTATGAATAATGTGTTGCTCTAGTGGATTATTGTTATTTGCTATTGTGCAACAAAGTCAGAAAATGCACAATTTAATCTCATGTGAAGTATATGGGAAGTTGGAGTCCTAATAACGCACCAGCATGTAAAAATTCTTTGGTGGATATGGAGGCAGGACACAGATCTCCAAGTTAGCTATCATTCAGTGCTGCTTCTCTGAATTGTCTCACGTGCTAGGATTGTTGAGGTCCTATTTTAAACATCCCCTCATCTGCATGCTTCTCATACATATTTCCTTAGTTTACATTTTACATACACACAGACACATGCAAAATTATACACACAAATGCACACAGACTCACACACACACAAACACAGCTTCTCTTTATTGTCTGTACTGCTTTATTCATGTCCTCAAGACTTTTGAGGAAGTAAAAAATGTAGCTCTTTTTTATGAAAAGATTGAGAACATTAAACATGTATTTTTGACTGAGCACTTAGATACAGATACATATAGTGTTTGTCTCCCATCTCTGCTCTTACATTAGAGTGGGGTTGCCAAGGTGACAACACAGTGGATTTGTTTTCATGTGACTCAGGGAGTTCACACTGAAAGCTAAATCAATACCAGCTACTTCTCACCCTGAGAATCATCCTCTATTATTTTTGTTGTCATTATTTTGGCTACATGTTCTTGCTCTTCATGTTTTAGAGAAGTTGAAGAGATTTTTGTCTTCATTTTGGTTTCCTAATACCTGAAGGTAGTTGTGTAAGTAAACATTACTCAGATATGAGCTCAAACACTTGAAATTTTAAAACATCTCTTTGGAATGACATTTATTCTTTTTTAGAAATTCCAGAAGTAATTTGTTCTCCAAGTTCATTAGGATTCTATAAGGTTTTAGGAAATACAGTTAAACAAACATTATTACAGATCTCACAAAAGTTAGGCTTATGCCAAAAATTGGCATTGTTGTCCTCTAGAGAAATGTGATGCCTTTATGACATTTGAACTAATATTAAGGCATACATTTTTGTTAAGGTTTATAAACCAATCTTTCCTTTTATACCATATAATATACTAAGAGTTCAATGTTTTAGCTTCATCTCTGTAAAGGCAATGCTTGTGTAAAAGTGCTTGTGAGTCAACATTTTTTCAGCGGTTAACTATATATTGAGTATCTGTCAAGCCTGTGATAGGAAGCTAAGGATGTGGAAATAAGCTTAAACTCAGTATGGTATATATCTTCATGGAGCTTAGAGCCTAGTTAAGAAAGAAAGACATTGATAAAAAAAAAAAAAAAATCACTCAAACGAAGAACTCAGGGAAGCCTTCCTGAAGGAAATAGCACCATTGAGATCCAAAAACTGACTAGGGATTGATTCACAAGGAAAAATGAGGAGAGAAAACATTACTAGACTGAGAATCCAATTGTACAAAGATCCTTGAAGGCAGGAGTATGGCAACTTCGACAGACTGAGAGAAGGCAAGTGTATTGTGTTTGAGATGGCAAATGAGAACACAGTAAAAGGAGAGACTAGAAAAACATTTTTAGACAAGAACATGAAGGGAATGTGGGCTATTTTAAATACTTTATTTTTATTCTAATAAAAATTGAAAGCCATTTAAGGGTTTTATGAAGTATTTTTGTAGGGGGAAAGAGAAGATTGAAGATTGAGTTGAATAGTTCTTATATTATCATACCTGAGGATGTAGCTTTGTCTAGTGTGGGAGTTGTGGTTAAAAGGAGAATGTAATAAATTCAAGAGATGTTTCTGAGGCAAAATAAAAAGACTTTGAAATTAGTTAAGATACAGGGAGTGAAGGAGAAGTAAGTATTAACACCAGTTTTCTGACCTGCACAAAGTGATATATGATAGTTGCATTAATTAAAACAAGCAATAGCAGAAAAGAGCAGGTGTAGTGGGGGAAGACTATGAACTGGGTTCAGACATGTTGAGTTGGAGGTAACTTTGTGACATCCAGAGGATTTTAAGTTGTTATATCTGTGAATCTAGATCTTATAGGCAAATCTGGAGAAGTACTTTGTAAGCCTTCTGCATAGAGATAGTAATTGAAGCCAAGAAATTATTTAGTAAGGCTGTGTTTGAATATACATGAAATGACAATGATGATAATTTTCTTCCTTAAACACATGAAGAGATAGCTACTGATCTATTGATGTCTAAATTCTTTGAAATGTTTCAAGCATATTTCAAATTCTTTCAGTGATCATTCACATTTATCTACTTGCAACAGATGCCTAAAAAGGTTAGGATTTTCAACAATCTAGTAAAATAAATGTAAAGGAGAGGATAGACTCAGTATATTATTAAGTTTAGAAAGGAGAGAAAATCAAAGCTAAATCCCTAACAGGGCTAAAGTCATTACACAAATCAAACAAACCTAACTTGAAAAACCATACAGCTTTAAATTGGTTTAAAGTAAAAATGTCTTTGGAAAAACTTTTGCTGTGAAATTTGTCAAATCCTATGGACGAAAATTTTAAAGAGATGTCTGCATTATAATCAACCAGAACTCTCTGGGTTGTCTTATTTCCCTGCTAAGAACAAAATCTACTTTTGCAAATTATTCACTCTAATTAGTGGATTCAAATACCAGTTGCTTATTCTAAAGCATATTAGATTGAAGTCCAGCAGAAAGCATTTAACCTGAAAGGTATCCCTGAGTGATTCTAGATATGGGGAGATTTATTCTACGGAGGCATTGTTGGAATGAGGAGTAAACAAGGCTGTGATTAGTAGGTTCTCCTACTAATCTGGAAAAGAGCATTCATTTCTTATGAATTGTTAAGAATAAATTGGTAAGTATAAAATATTTAAATGTCAAATCAATATTTGTTAATTACTTTAATTACTGTAGAGTACAAATTGCAAATTCTATTGACAAAAATGTAATTGTATGATCTGTTCTTAACATCGCAGTAGCTATGATCTCTATTAAATAGTTTCAGGTTGTTTTAACCCTTAGACTATCTCCTTGCTGTGAGTATAGTTGCTTGGTATATTAGAAGCCCTCCCAACAGAAAGCTCTCTTCATTTATTTACTTTTATAGTTACCTTCTTTCTAGTTACCCAGATACTTGTGCAAGCTATGCAGGATGCACATTTGATTAATGATGGCAGGAAGATTAAGTCCAATGGAACATATTTTTGCTCAATTCCAGTTTTATTTGTGTTGAAAACTATACCAAATTTTCAGTGGAAGTTTAAAATGTAGAAAGAAGGAAAAACAGAGGCCTAGCTCATTCATAAACCAGAATAGAACACTCACTTTTAAAAACTGAAAGTTGGTATTAAAGTGGAGAAAGAACAAATCCTGGCCGATGACCTCTTTTCTTGTGATTTGTCAGTGTTGTTTCATGACCTGCAATGGGCTACTTTTCCTTACCTTTCATAAAAGGAAGGCACTAAAATTGGTGACCACTAGGAAAACTGAGAAGCAGCCTCCTCCATTGGTTTTAGGAAGCATAGGTCTTACTTAATTTATGGATTGAATTTAATACTGATTAGCTCTGTGGCCTTGGACACTTGCCTTTTCTAACAGAGTATCTTTCTGTACCTAAGAAAGGCTTTTTCAATTGGTTATCTGTGTGTGTTCCATGCAGGTGATAAGAGACATGTCTGGCTAAACTGAATCTTGGACCCAGCACTTCCAAGCTGTGAGAAATTGAGCAAATTATGTAACCTTCCTGTCCCACGCTTTCCCATTCAAATAATGCGGGTATTCATAGAACCTACCTTAAAGTAAGTAGGAAGGCTGTGTTTGAATAAACATGAAATGATGATAATTTTTTTCTGCTTTAAATATATGAAGAGATAGCTACTGGTCTATTGATGTCTAAATTCCTTGAAATATTTTAAACATATTTCAAAGCCTTTCAAGTGATCATTCACATTTATCTGCATGCCATAGATGTCTAAAAATGTTAAGATTTTTAGGCAGCTATTGCAGGATTAAATATGACTAAATGCTTATAAAGCACTTAGAACAATATGTAAATGTTTGGTGGTGTTACTATTATTATTATTATTATTATGTAGGTCATGCTATATTGAAGCTGTAATCAGCATTTATTCATATTCATCATGAAATGTCTCTTTTCACTCTACATTCGTGAGCCTGGAATCCGATGATGCAATGCATTTTACTAGGAAAGGAAAATCCTATAATAGATCTCTTTTGAAATTTTGCTTCACCACAGTCACTGCAGCTTCTTGCTCTCCCCTCATTTATGCTCCCTCCAGCACATACAATCATCTCCTCAGCATCCCTTCCTTACCTCTCCTTTTCTTAATTCCTCCAGGCTTCCTCTCCATTATATGCTAGCCATTTGTGTGTGTGTGTGTGTGTGTGTAAATTTAAAAAGTAACAGTTTTAGGTAAATACTAAAGCAATCATTGGCAGTGTCTTATACTTTCACTTTTACAGTAAGTGGAACCCTTGGGAGGAATGCTTGCAATCACCAGCCAGGACACCAAATTTCAGAAGGTGGACAGGCACAGTTCTGACTTCAGGAGATTATTACAACTGACCACGGGTCCTGCTGCCTGCCACTTTGAAAGATAATACTCCAGAGACAGGTCCTAAGGAAAGTAGTTTATTTTCAGGTGCCAGCAACCTGAGAAGATAGGGACTCTTGTCTCAAGGCCTATCTTAACATCTCTGGTCAAGCTAGTGATTCTTATAGGGAGCTGGTGGGAATGCGGGAAGGAGGAAATACACAAGGGAAGTGTGTATATGCCATTTCTCTTGGGAGTAAGAGGAGTGGAGGACAGAAAGGTCCCAAGCTCATTCCCTTTGGTCCAGTGTTATCTCTCTATTTGCATTAGCATTCTTCCATTCCCCGACACCTGTGGTTTATGGCCCATACCAGTGTATCTTGCAACTGCAAGGACAATTGAAACACAAGGTGAATAAATAATTTGATCTGTCACAGAATACATACTAGCTGGGGGATACTAAATTATGATTACAACTTAATGTCTTAGTTCAGGCAGAGGTTTTAACAAGGAGGGAGGAGAGAGAAAGCAGAACAAATAGATGACAGGGAGAGGTTTCAGACCTGCAGGCGATTGTACTTGCTGGTCTTGGTATGTCTCTCTCTCTCTCTCTCTCTCTCTCTCTCTTTTTTTTCTTCAAGATTTTATTCATTATTTTTAGAGAGAAGGGCAGGGAAGGCGAAAGGGAGAGAAACATCAGTGTATGGTTGCCTTTCATCTGCCTCCACCTATAGACCTGGCTGGCGACCTGACTAGGAATTGGACCAGCAACCTTTGGGTTCATAGGCTGGCGCCTATCCACTGAGCCACCAGCCAGGGCCCTGGTATGTATCTTTATGGTCAGCTTCCTTGAGTCTCCTGGACTCTGAGGTCAAACCTAAAAATATTTTAGGTTTACATAGCAACTGAACCTGTTGATTCTAGGAAAGTATATTTAAACAGGCAACTTTTAACACGTAAACTCTTACTTTGAAATAAAAATCAGGTTAGAATAACAAACTGGGTTTAATATTTGTGAGGATGCTGGGGCAGACAACCTGAAGACAGTACATACCTTTGAACTATAACTGTACCTGGACTTTAGTTAAAGCTCTAACAGTCCTGGTTTACATATCTAACCCGGCAGGAATATGATAATGGAATCCCTGGGGAGATGTTAATCAAGGACTGGCTCCATCAGATAGACTTTCTTAACACTCTTTTGCTGCTAATAGAATTTGGGTAAAAAAATAACTCTCCTTTGATCCAGGTATCTGTGAGAATGTCCCTATTAAAGCCCCAATCCAGTGATGTCAGGTGGAAGTTGACTTCTCTGAGTCACTTCCCTTGCTGCTTTCCATTTTCATTGTTCCCCTTATCCTTCCCTGATAAACTCATGGTTTAATCCCACAGTGGTCTCCAGGTTTGATTATTCCAAACAAGGCTGACCTTTACAATAGTTACTAACATTAATGTGGGTAGCTTTTCATAAGTATAGCGTATTCATTTCCCATTACATTAACATTCCTTTCCAACTACATCATTTTCATTCTCTTGTGATTATTATGCATTAGGTGCCTTAAATGCTGGTTCTATAATAATAATTTTATAAGAAAGAAGCCTGTGAATGAAGCAGAGGTGTTTCTTTTCCTACAATGTTTTAATTTTTTATATAAAAATATTTCCAATTGTAGTGAAATAAATATAGGGTGCATGATCAATTGGCAATAACTTTGCATCTCCTTATTTCACATGCTTCTTATTAATTTTGAAAAACTATGTTTCTAAGGTTATGACTTAACATCATTATTTCAGATATAAAGCACTAAATTCTGAGAGTAACCCTCATGCCGAAGGAATATGATGTTAGAGCAACCATAATTTCTGGACTGTGTGCAGGGCGAACTGCTAAGGAAATTGCAGACTTCAGTAACATCCCTTTATGTGTGCAGTTTACAATGTGAAGAGGGTGTATAATGCTGATCCTGATGTTGCTACACCAACAAGGAAAATGCATAAGGTACCCAAGAATTGGACAAGTCCAGATATTGTACAAAGAATCCAAGAGATCATCAGTGCAGATCCAGGATGTTTACCTTGACATTTTGAGAGAAATAGTTGTACCATGGATGAAGCAAGTTGCAAATGGACATCATTTTATCTTTCAACAAGATGGTGCACAGCACATAATGCCAAAAAGGTGCAAGAATGTCTCAGTGTCAATGTTCCTGAATTCTGATCAAAGGAAATCTGGATGTTTAGTTCATTAAATGCAAATCCTTTAGACTATTATGAATGCAGCATTTGTGAGAGGAAAGTTAATAAACAACCTTATTTCAATAAAGAGGTTGTTAAAGCTAAGATTAAAAACATTATGATATCCATAGATAAAGAAAAGTTAATTCAAGTGTGCTCAAGATTCTGAAGTCGAATTGAGTCTGTTATTGCAGCAGATGGAGACTTTTTTTGACTAATTTAAAAAATAATAACTGTTTATGTATTTACATATAAGAATAAATTGATTTCAAAATGTGACACTTTTGTGGTATGTTGTTTATTTTACTAAAACTTTGCCAATTGATTGCGAGCACCCTGTATATTTTATGTAAACATATAAGATATAAAGCTTCTCTTTTTATTTGTGAGCCTTTATCTGAAGTCAAAGAACTTTCTCTTGTAAACTTAACCAAGCTAAGTGCAATTTATTGTTTTCTCCCATATGGATATAGCTCAGTGTGAATCTTAGGTTGTCTCTTTTCACAGAGACTTTTGTGTTTGAGGTGCTTTCTGCAGGCAATTCACCACAGACTGGTGTATATAGCTGTTGGTTTAAATTTAATGATTTGAGAAAGCTATGTTTGGAAGTCAGGTGCAGGGCGAATTTTAAATTTTCATAGAGGAGTGTGCAACCTCACCAGTGGCTCTGAGGTTTGCTCTGCTCGTCCCTCTTCTGTGAAGGCTCGCTTCTTCATTTTTCATCACAGATTTCTGAGGGAAATGTAAGTCTGAACTCCTTCGATGTTGCTGCTTGTTATTTCAAGAGGAGCCTTTATGAAATGGTACCTTTGAAAATACTTACTGGATAAACTACACAGGGAGGTAACAGGCACTGAAAATGTCTTGTTCTAAAGGGATTAAAATAAGATGCATGTCTTACATATATCCTTTGGCATTATAATTAATTCATTTCAAATATTTGTCATATTATGTAAGGTATGCCACTCTTCTTTTTTTCTTTAGATAGGAAAATTGTCTTTTTCTGAAATAAAAATAAGCATGTGGTCACATATAATATGTCACATTATGGCACTGTAATTACGCTAGCTTCATTTTAAGAGTTTTATTGAGTAGAAGAGTTAAACCACTTTGCATCTTACTATTTAAGAACACTACTTAAGGAAAGGGTCAATATCAAGTTACAATTTCTGAATGGACTTTCCCTGTAGCAAAATCAGGTTTTTAGCTGCACAGTTGTAAAAGGCAGATGAGACTTGTAATATCTCAATGCTGAATTTTAACTGAGAATATTGCTCATTTCTCAAACATTTTATTTTACTCAACAGCATAAGAAATAAACAATTTGATTTTGTGCCTGCCAGATACATCTATTTCAACCAACTAGGAACACTATAGCCAGAGTTTTGAAATTAGGGCAACTCTAAGTGTTGACTCATTAGAAGTGGTTTGCTTCTATTTTGCATATTCTCTTTGTACACATATTGACTGTTTTGGAAATCGGTATATTTTGTTGTAAGCCTAACAAGCCTTTGTAATATAAAATAGAGTTACTCTGAGATGTTATATAGTTTGAAATAAAAGATGACTAAATTAAAAATAGGGCAAAAGAAATGAATTGTACTTCAAAATGAGGTAAACTACTTTGATAACTTATGGCAGAAACTATTATAATTAAATGTATATGTTCCTTATGACCTATGAGTTCTACTTGAAGTTATAGACAGAACAGAGATGCACATATGTGTGCCCCACAAGATATGCTCTTCTGAGTTTATGGCAGCATTACTTCTAACAGCTCCACACTGAAAACTACCCAAACATCCAACAACAACAGAGAAATAAGTTGTCACATATTCATAAAATAGAATATAGGCAAATCTCAGAAACATTTTGAGCAAATTTTTTTTTTAATCCTAAAACACTGAAAGGTGCATAATTTAATTTTGTTTTTAGAGGAAGCTATAAAAATAAATAACAGAAATAAATAGTATTTGGAAGGCAGAATGTATATAGCTAAGAAGAAAAGGACATGACAGCGAATAGCAGGAGGGAGCTTCTGTAGTCCTAGGTGTCATTTACAAAGCTGCCTTCACTTCTGGAAATGTCATTGTTTTCTTTATAATAATGTGTGTAATTTTCTAGATAAATGTTAATACTTCAATAGAACTTTATTAAGTACAAATGACAAATCAAAGCAACACTTGAACAGCCTTCTTCTATCTTTTATCAGATGAAAATAACTTTACTACTTAACTCACTAATTTCTCCTGGTAACAAATTTGTTGTATCTTTAGCTAAAGCTATGGTATTTTTTTTTTTTTCTTAAAAAAAAAGAAAAAAAAAAAAAAAGAAAATGCAAAGTTACATAACTAAACTTAATCATGCATACCTTTTGTGGGGGATTCTCAACCTGAAGACATCCATCAGTGCCATGGATGAAATGAATAATTCCCAGGCAGCTTGTGCTAAAGGGGGAAGACCGGCTAGTGTCTCTGAGAGACAAAAGCCTGGTTTGCCATTCTCCCAGATATTTTATTGAAAGTGGTAAACTTGAAGTCATGTAGCTTGTCAATCAATGCTAAACAATGCTAATTATAGGAAAATAGATAATATTCAGGAATAACAAGAGAAGGGGCACTGAGATTTTGCTCAGGTCAGGATGTACATTTGAATTTTAAAAATCTCTGCTGTTAAGGCAGCTCTCAGGGGGAAATGTATAGCAATACAGACCTTCCAAAAAAGGTTACAAGAAGTTTATAAAAACAACCTAACCACAAAGCTGCAAGAACTAGAGGAACAACAACAAAAAAAGCCCAAAGCAAGTAGAAGGAAGGAAATCATCAAGATCAGAGCAGAACTAAATAACTCAGAGATTCAAACTACAATTGGAAGAATCAACAGGTCCAGGAGCTGGTTCTTTGAAAAAAATAAACAAAATTGACAAGCTCTTATCCAGACTCATCAAGAAAATGAGATATGTTTACTGACACTTCACCAAGGGCAAAGGAAATCAAAGAACGAATCAACAAATGGGACTATATCAAATTGAAAAGTTTCTGTTCAGCTAAAGAAAATATTAGCAAAATTCAAAGGGAACCAACTGTATGGGAAAACATAATTGCCAATGATATCTCAGACAAGGGTCTGATCTCCAAAATATATAAAGAACTAATGAGACTCAACACCAGGGAGACAGACAGCCCAATTAAAAAATGGGCAAAGGACCTGAACAGACAACTCACTGAGGAAGATATACAAAGGCCCCGGAGGCATATGAAAGAATGCTCAACATCGCTAGTCATCAGAGAGATGCAAATTAAAACTGCATTAAGATACCAGCTCACACCTGTCAGAATAGCAATCATCAGCAAATCAACAAACAACAAGTGTTGGCGAGGATGCGGGGCAAAGGGAACCCTCATACACTGTTGGTGGGAATG
>PVIW01016669.1:0-16003 GCA_004026585.1 Noctilio leporinus | reverse complement strand
AAAAACTGAAAGCTTTCCCCCTAAGATCAGGAACGAGACAAGGCTGTCCACTTTCTCCACTTCTATTCAACATTGTCTTGGAAGTTCTAGCTATAGCCATCAGAGAAGAAAAAGGAATCAAAGGTATCCAAATTGGAAAGGAGGAAGTCAAACTGTCATTATTTGCAGATGATATGATAGTGTACATGCAAAACCCGATTGGCTCCACCAAAAACTTACTCGACCTAATAAGCAAATGTAGCAAAATAGCTGGGTATAAAGTCAATATCCAGAAATCAAAAGCATTTTTATATACCAATAATGAAACAACCGAAATAGAAGCGAAAAAACAAATCCCATTTACCGTAGGAACAAGAAAAATAAAGTACCTAGGAATCAACTTAACTAAGGAGGTAAAAGACCTGTACTCAGAAAACTATAGAACAATGAAGAGCAAAATCAAGGAAGACACAAATAAATGGAAGCATATACCATGTTCGTGGATGGGAAGAATGAACATCATTAAAATGTCCATATTCCCCAAAGCAATCTGCATATTCAATGCAATCCCAATTAAAATACCAATGACAGACTTCACAGAAATACAAAAAAATACTTCAAAAATTTATATGGAGCCAAAAACACCCACAAATAGCCACCACAATCTTGAGAAAGAAGAATGATGTAGGAGGAATCACAATACTGGACTTCAAACAATACTACAAGGCTACTGTCATCAAAACAGCCTGGTACTGGCATAAGAATAGACATATAGATCAATGGAACAGAATAGAGAGTCCAGAAATTAACCCAGGACTCTATGGTCAACTCATATTTGACAAAGGGGGAAGGAACATCAAATGGAGTAAAAACAGTCTCTTCAATAAATGATATTGGGAGAACTGGACAGCAACATGCAAAAAGATAAAACTAGACCACCAACTTACACCATACACCAAAATAAACTCAAGATGGATAAAGGATTTAAACATAAGCTGTGCCACCATAAAGATCCTGGAGATAAATATAGGCAGTAAACTTTCGGATATCCTATGCAAAAATATGTTTACTGATACTTCACCAAGGGCCAAGGAAATCAAAGAACGAATCAACAAATGGGACTATATCAAATGGAAAAGTTTCTGTTCAGCTAAAGAAAATATCAGCAAAATTCAAAGGGAACCAACTGTATGTGAAAACATAATTGCCAATGATACCTCAGACAAGGGTCTGATCTCCAAAATATGTAAAGAACTAACGGGACTCAACACCAGGGAGACAGACAGCCCAATTAAAAAATGGGCAAAGGACCTGAACAGACAACTCACTGAGGAAGATATACAAAGGGCCCAGAGGCATATGAAAGAATGCTCAACGTTGCTAGTCATCAGAGAGATGCAAATTAAAACTACATTAAGATACCACCTCATACCTGTCAGAATGGCAATCATCAGCAAATCAACAAACAACAAGTGTTGGTGAGGATGCGGGGCAAAGGGAACCCTCATACACTGTTGGTGGGAATGTAGGCTGGTGCATTCATTGTGGAAAACAGTATGGGGTTTCCTTAAAAAACTAAAAATGGAACTGCCTTTTGATCCAGCAATTCCACTACTTGGACTATACCCAAAGAATCCTGAAACACCAATTCATAAGAACCTATGCACACCTATGTTCATAGCGGCTCTATTTACAATAGCCAAGTGCTGGAAACAGCCTAAGTGCCCATCAGTGGATGATTGGAACCAAAAACTTTGGTACATTTACACAATGGAATTCTATATGGCAGAAAGAAAGAAGGAACTTGTACCCTTTGCAACAACATGGATGGAACTGGAGAGTGTTATGCTTAGTGAAATAAGCCAGTCAGTGAAGGACAAATATCATATGATCTCACCCATTACAGGACAATAATGAGCAAAACTAACAACAAGCAAAACAGAACCAAGTATATGAATACAAGGAATAGGCCTTCAGTGGTCAGGGGGAACGGGGTTTGGGGGCGGGGGGAGGCAGAGGCAAAGAAGGGGAGCAGCTTAGACAAGAACCTAGTATAAATGAACCATGGAGATGGACAACAGGTGGGATTGATTTTGGTGGGAATGGGTGGGTGGGGAGAGGGACAGAGGGGAGCAAAAAGGGGATGGATGTATTACAACAACAATAAAATTTTTAAAAAACCAAGAAAACAAAACAAAAAGATTCTCTCTTGATCTTTAACCTTTGCCATTTTAATTATGATGTGTCTTGGTGTGGTTCAATTTGGATCTAGTTTGTTTGGGACTCTCTGTGCTTCCTGGACTTGTATGTCTATTTCCTTTGCCAAACTTGGGAAATTTCCCTTTATTATTTTTTCACACATGTTTTCCATTTCTTGCCCTTCCTCTTTTCCTTCTGGCACACCTATGATTCGGATGTTGGCTCGTTTAAAGTTGTCCCAGAGGTTCCTCATCCTCTTGTTTTTTTTCAATTCTTTCCACTTTCTGTGCTGATTGACTGTTTATTTCTTCCTTATGTTCCATAGTGTTGATTTGAACCTTATTTTCCTTCCCTTTACCATTTGTGGTTTTGTACATCTTTTCCTTTGTTTCACTTTGTCTAGCTTTTACTTTTTCCCTTATGTGTTTCCTGTACTCAGGCATACCTGTCAAGTCTGTAAGCATCTTAATCACCAGCTTTTTGAACTCGGATGTCTGTTAGCTTGGCTATTCATCACTCAGTTCTCTCACTGTTTCCTTGATATGCTCCCTCTTTTGGGCCGTACTTCTCTGTCTCCTCAGCTTGATAGCTTTCTGTGTTTGCCTCTGTGTCTTAGGTAGTTCTATGGCACTTGTTAATGTTGCAAGGGGCTGAGCCTTAGGAGTTCAGGGTGACGTATTTTACCACATTGCGGAGCTGTATGTGGGGAGGGGTCTGAGAGGGAACAGTGCCACTTGCCTGTTGAGTCTGGCAGTTTCTTCCTTTGCCCCAATCCCTACTGGTTTCCACAGTCAGAAGCACTATGGCTCTGTTTTTCCTGGCGCTGGAGCTGTGGGCTGCACGGTCCGGTCCTGGGATCTCTTCCCAGGTTTAAATGTGTGATTGTGGTTTTTGCTCGGGCCTCAGCTCTGGTGCTGCCGCCGCCACCGCTGCCACTCTTTTCCCTGGCTCCACCCCACCTACCTGTCTGGCTGTTTCTTTACTTCTTCATTTGTTGTACTTCATGTTGTTCAATTTTATGAAATTTCTGTGTTGTTTTTATTTAGTTTTGAGGTAGATATAAATTTCTTCTAGTTGTGAGGGAGACACAGCATGTCTGCCTATAGTACACCTTTTATCTTGGCTGGAGGCCTGCATTGTTGATCTTACAGCTTGGTCTTTAAGTAATTTAAGAGCCGACAGGAGAAAATGCAATTATATTGACTGCTCTTCCCTTTCTCCCCCTTTTCCCCATGGGTTAAGTTACTGTCTGGAATCATTTGCTTTCAGCCTAAAGAATGTCCTTTAGTATTTCTTACATGGCAGGTGTCTTTTTTTTTTTTTTTTTGCTTTGGAAAGTTATTTTTGGTTATATATAAGCTTCATGGCTTTACTTTGAATATGTTATCCTACTACTTGCTTCTTATTTTAGTAAGTCAGTTGTTAATTGTATTAGGGTACCATTGTGCTTGAGTCATTTTTCTTGTTTTGCTGTATTAGTTTCCCAGGGCTGAAATAATACCTACCACCAACTCACTAGCTTAAAACAAGAGAAATTTAATCTCTCCCAGTTCTAGAAACTAGAAGTCTGAAATCAGAGTGTATGTAAACGGGTCCATGTTCTCTCTGAAGGCTCTAGTAAAGCGATTTTCAACCAGTGTGCCACAAGAATTTTTAATAACGAACTATAGAAATGATCCCTGAAAGTATAGTCTTTGCCACAAGAATTGTAAAAAAACACGTAATACCCAACCATTTAGTCAGGGACACCGACCCTTAGATTGTCAAATAAAAAATAGCAGTCAATACAATAACCAATGGTGTGAATAAATCAAAATTGTAGTCTTTCGTGTGTGTGTGAGATTGGCAAAAATACATTTTTTGGTGTGCTACAGGATTTTAGTAAATAGTCTATGTGTATCATGTATGAACAAGGTTGAAAATTACAGCTCTAGGGGGAAATCTTCTCTTAGCTTCTGGTGTGTCTCATAGTGGATTCAGGGCTCATCCTTCTGTATAACCTTATCTTAATTACATCTGCTATGGCCCCATTTCCAAATAAGGTCACATTCTGAGGTTCCAAGAGGGACATGATTTTGCAGGACAGTATTCAACTCAGTAAAATTGCTTTTGAACTTTTATTGTTGTGTGTGATTTTTAGCATTTTTAGTATGATGTGTGCATGTTTTTGTTTTTTATATTTATACTATTTGGAGTATTTTGAGCTTCTTGAATATATTTCATCAGTTTTGGGGAGTTTTCAGCCATTGCTTCTCTTGTTTTGGTACTTCCATTACATGCATATTGGTGTGCCTATCAGTGTCCCATGTTTGTCTGACTGAGCCTCTTCCCAGTTTCCTTTCTTTCTAGGCCCTTTGGATTACATAAGTTCTTTTGGTCTCTTCAAGTTTGCTGAATCTTTTTATCTGCAGTTGAATGTTGAATCCCTCTGGTATTTTTTTAAATTTAATTTTATTGTTGTTTTGTTACATCCATCCCCTTTTTCCTTCCCTTGGTCCCCTTCCCCACCCACGCATTCCCCCCATCCCTCTGGTATTTTTTGTTGTTGTTTGTTATCCTTGTCAACTCCAGAATTTCCATTTGTTTCTATTTTGTAATTCTCTTCTTATAGTTTCAATTTACTTCTTTTAAACATAGCTTCTTCCAATTCTTTGAACATATTTGTGATGGATGTTTTGAGGAACTTCATTAACTACAACATCTGGGCTCTTGCACAGGAGGTTTTTGTTGCCCTGCATGTTTTTTCTGTGTACAGGTCACATTCCTATTTCTTTGCATATCTCATAATTTTTGTAGAAAGCTAGAAATTGTAGGTAGTATAAGGGGGACCTCCCCAAAATAGAATTGTCTTCTGGAGGGCGGGCCCCTTGTAGTATAGGCTTTTCCCACTGTGGGCATATTCTAGGAACCCATCAGTATCTCTACCAGCTGGCGTTGTTGTGAGAGGCTGCATTCAACTTCAGTGAAGGTTTTTGAAGACACCTTCAATACATTTGGCCATTTCATGATGGGTGATTTTACAGTGCATCTTCCCATACAACACAGAGTATTCAGTAGTTTTTGACCAAAAATGGTGTGACCCACATGTCCCACCCTCCCTGTTTACCCAGTCTCACCACTAGAGACTTTTTTGATTCCCTGGATGAAAAAAGTCCTCAAAGGGAAATGTTTTTGCTGCTGTGCAAGAGGTGAAACAAAAAAACAAGCAATAAGAGGCATCAAAATCGACAAGTTCAAAAACTGTTTTGAGCAGTGGAAAAAATGTCTTGGTTGCATCAAATAGAGTACTTTGAAGATGACTGAAGTTTAAATGTGTAAGAATAAGTACACAATTTTTTATAAATTCCTGTTTTTTGGGTCCCCCTTCAGATATTGTAGCAAGTCTGGTTACTGTTTTCCTTTCCCCAAGAGACTAGTTTTATTTTTGTTTGTTTGTTAGTGATTTAATTGACATTTGTGTCCCCTGTAGGGTGAAGCTCTGATGGTTGCTTCTTAGAGGCCATAGACTTGGACATACTTAGCTGGGATGACAGAGGTTCTAGAAGGGCTCTTACTGACCATTTTTCCCCCAATTTCTGTTAATGAACAAATGGATATAGTTTGCTACGTGAGTTTACTCTTGATTGCACCTGCATTAGATTTTGTATAAAATTGCCCATCAACAATGTGTTAAGCTATATGTCTTGTGTGGTATCACACTAACTGTTAGGCTCCAGTAATTGCCAATATAAACTATTTTTTCAACAATGATTTGGATTATCTGTTGCTCCTTCATCTGATCCATTAAATTCTGGCCCCTTTACAAAGGTAGCTTTTTGAGGCCAGTCTGCGAGGTTTGTTCTCAGGACAAACCCAGGAGGACTATTAGGTGTCTCTTTCCCTAGGTTTCCCTGCTGAACTTGCCAGCTTATGGTTTAGCTTGTTCTCCAAGAGCTACCAGCCTCATTTTTATTGCTTACCACCTAGATCTCCATTGTTTTTTAGACCACCCTTACAGTTGAACTTCTTTACACTCTTTTTCAAATAAAGTTGATTTTGGGGGGCGGAGCTTTGGAGCTCCCTACGTTCATTGATGCCTCTGCCATTGGGGAAATGTCTGAGCTGCTGTTCTGGAGCTGGTGACACTGCTACATGGCTGCTTTACAAGCAGAAAGCTGGGCAGGCAGAAACCCTGATCTTCGTGCCTTGCCTGTCTCAACTTTGAATTTCCACCCTTGAGCAAGCTGGAATGAGAATAACTGCAGTCTCATGGCCTGCCCTGAGGTAGAGCTCCTATCCTATGAGTAGGACCTGGTTGGAAGAGGGAGCTCATAACCACCTGGCTCACTTGCCAGAAATTGAGCCTCTGAAGCTTACAGCTGGAGGGCATGAGAAATGCTGGTGGGCTGCCCTTCCTGGTGACATTCCATGTTTTGACTCTGGAGTGTTATTTTGGCCACACCCACCATTCTCTCCCACTGTCAACTGTGAGGGTGGAGGGGAGAAGTGGGAAGTGAGCCATGGCTTAAGTGTCACAGACTCTTTACAGAATTTTAATAGATTTTCTTGCATAAATGTTTGTTTTATAACCCTTATGACAGTTTCTAGAGACTTGAAATGGTTGGTTTTTTAAAATTAATTTTTACCAGTTATGGTTGTTTTCCTGGGGAATGGCACTTCAAACCCCCTTCTGGAAAAAGTTTTTATCTGTGACCTTGGTATATGAATGGTTAATATACAAGATTATTTTTCTACCCAGTGTCTTAAGTTGTAGAAGTATGTACCCCAAACACCAAGGTAACACTCTTCAGTAATATTAAAGCTGTTTCCCTCACATAATTTCCCTTTTCATCTAGAAGTTACAGAAGATTTCTTACCTTTTTTAGATGGTTTATATAAATCTCACCCTGAGCAGACTCTAAAGTCTGTTTTATTTGTACACCCATCATCACATCAAAAATGTGTTTGCATTTAAGTATGAACTGAGGAATATATCAGTGTCTTAAGCAGCCGAGTACAGTTAATTTTTCTAATCTCCTGTGTCATTGTGATCAGAAAACCCGATGCTCTACACTAATTTATGAACCCTGCACAGTCATACAAGTGTTATTTCCATGTGTGGTGCTCTTCCTCTTGATGCTGAGTATTACTGAATTTATTTCACTTCACACATGACCACAACAAATGGTCTTAGTGTTTTTCATTCCTTCCCATCTCATAGATTAAGCCACATTTCAGTGTCATTTTAGTGCCTGCAGCTGGCAACTGTTGTTAAAACTTAAAAGCCTTTTCAGTAATCGTTGAAGACTTAGAACAAAGAAGAGCTTTGTGAAAAGACATTGGTTTGCAGATTTACTGAGCAGCTTGCGGTTGAATGCTGACCTTGAATTAGACCACTTTAGCTGTTTAATTCCCACAAGAGCAAGAACTATAAGCACAATGAGATGAGCTCATAAACTGCACAATCATACAAAGCAGTGTAAGGTCTAATCCATTTCAGTGTTAGAGATCTTATGTCTTTTTAGTTCCTTGTTATTCAGAAAGCATGTGGAAGTGGTAAACTTCTGCCTGTTATGTTTCTATTTGAAATGCTTGCCTAATGGGCTGAAATTCATTAGGAAAACCATTTTGTAACCATCCAGCTAGGTTACATAAATCTTTCAGTGTTTTAGATTGAAAGGGATTGTTCAAGAAAAACAGTTCAAGTTATTTTTAAACAAGACTAAAGTGCTTCCAACTATTTTATGTTCCTCCTAAAACTAGGGATGTGTTGGAGGTTAGAGTGTATATTATAATTTAATACTCTGCATTTCTGCTAGCTTTGAGCCAATTTGTTATATTAGGTGCTGACTTAAAGTTAGTGTGCCACAGAACATCTTATTTTAACAAACAGTTGCATGTAGATATAGTTATGTTAAAAGAGTTAAATTTCCTTTGTGAATGCATAAATAGGTGCAACACCAGATTGATGTTTCTCTCTCTCTTCTCTCTGTCTCTGCCTCTCCCTTCCTCTCTCTCAAAAAGAAAAAGGGGTGGGGAGTGATTTCATCGTTACCAGTGATCTGGGAACCCTGGTCAAAACCTCAATTCCTCTGGGTGTCATCTCTATACAAAGGGGATTTACAAAATGGTGCTGGCAATAAAGAATGAGTGTAGCTGATTGAAAGCTGTTGAGCATCAGGACTTTTCCACTGTTGATGTTCTAATCCATATTTGTATTTTGCCAACGTATGTAAACATCTAATCAGTAGCTGACAAACAGTTGTTCTGCAGGCAGGCATTAACTTCCTGCTCCTCCAAATCTGCTTTTTTCACTCAGCAAGCTAACTTACCTGGACACTTAGATCTATATCTTGGCTATCATGGGTAATGTGTCAGTAAGAACCTTTTAAGAAAATAAAGTTCTGGCTGTTATGGCTCAGTTGGTTGGACTGTCGTCCCATACTCAAAAAGTCAGGGGTTTGATGGTTTGATTTCTGCAGGGCACATAGCTGGGTTTTGGGTTCCGTCCACAGTCAGGACACACATGGAAGGCAATTGATCAATGTTTCTCTTTCTCCCTCTCTCCCCCTAGCTCTTTCTCTCCTACTCCTTTCCCCTCTCTCTAAAAATCAGTGAATATGTCCTCGGGGGAGAATTTAAAAAATAAAAGTAAATATTTTTAAAAGAATGCATATTTTTCTGTCAAAAGAAGACATTTGAACCTTATAACGACTATTTTTCTGTCTTACTGGGTGATAGTTTGACATTTTAGGCTGCTTGGAAGCCTACAGATGGGATCATTTCTTGGCTCTGGGGTAAGCAGTGAAGATGCTGCTTTAAAGCCTTTGCCTTCTTTCCTTCCCCTGCACCTGAGGAAGTTTTAGGTCGTGACTGCACTGGAAATAGATCTTCTTGAAGTTGATTGTCATCATGTCCTCTTATGCTTTCTTTGGGGGTGTTTTACGTACTGTCCTGGTGCAGATCACTGGAGGAGCAGGGTTCGTGGGTTCCCATCTCACTGACAAACTCATGATGGATGGCCATGAGGTGACTGTGGTGGACAACTTCTTCACTGGGAGGAAGAGAAATGTGGAGCACTGGATTGGCCATGAGAATTTCGAGCTGATTAACCATGATGTGGTGGAGCCCCTCTACATCGAAGGTGAGTGACACCTTGCACTATTATAGTATAGAGAGTCTGGTGGGTGTGGGCTCACAGAGCAGCCAACCCCGAGGGTAAACCACCTGACTTGGCTGCATCCAATTTGTGTTGTGTTTGCTCTTGGAGTGGTCTTCCTGTGTGCAGGGCACTAATCTAGTCTCTGATAAAGAATGATCTCTCAGGACAGTGCGGGGGTCTGGCTTCACTATTACATGCCTCGCCCCAGTTTTGAACTTCACATTATGTTGAAGTGGGGTCTGCAGCCCCATGGTCTGCCCTCGAGCCTTTGGAGAATACGTGCTCCAGCCCAACACCTTGTTTTCGGACTTTGGTTTCTAGGACTATGGGAGAATAAATATTTGTTGTTTTAGTTCACCTAGTTTGTGGTACGTAAGGAAACTAATACAAGGGCATTAAGGAGACATTTTTTTTTGAAATTGTCCAAAGTGTACTGATGAGAACTACCACTGGGTAATTGACTAGGAGGCTTCTTAGGATCACATAGACTTTATATTCTTTCTCATTTAAATCTGACCGTAGACATGAAAAGTAAGATGTATTATCCCACTTATATGTACAGGGATTGACAAAAGTAGGTTAATAATAATGAATAATAGAATAATTAATAAATAATAATACAAGAATAAACTCTGTGTTTCACATACTCACAATTGTAAACTTATTTTTGCCCTACCCTGTATGTAGAAAATGAATTATGTTGTGGGCTGCCTGAAGTTACAAGGAGGTGAAGTGGCTGAGCCAGAATTCAGCTTTGGGTTGTTGACTCTAAAAGCTTGCAGCACATGCTCCTCTTCCTGCATGGATAGTGCAGCCTTCTGCTTTTCCGTATTATCAAACCCTGAACGTTTTCCCACATTAAATTACCTTGCGCCCTGGCTGGTGACACAGTGGATAAGGCACCAGCCTGCAAACTCAAAGGTCACTGGCTCAATTCCCAGCCAGGACCCATAACCAGGTTGCAAGCCAGGTCTCCAGCCAGGTCTGTAGCTGGAGGCAGGGGAAAGGCAACCATACATTGATGTCTCTCTCCCTCCCCCTCTCTCTAAAAATAATTAATAAAATCTTTTTAAAAAAACGTATCTTGAGCCATTGTAATTGCTCAGTGATGTTGTTAAATGGCTATACCATGGTTTAGTTAATTGTGTTCTTATTTAAATTTCTCCATTATTATAAATATCTTTGTCTGAATTTTATTTTCTTAATAAAGAGCCCAAATATAAATTGTGCTGAATACTAATATGTCTCCTTTATCATTTGGTGGTGTCTTATTTTACTAATATATTAGTAGCATTGAGCATTAGCTTAAATAGTGACAAAAATATTTTGCTAATTTGATAAGCTCATGGTTCAATGTAATTTTTTTAAGTATATTTTATTGATTATGCTGTTACAGTTGCCTCAGTTTTTTTTCCCTTTGCTCCCCTCTGACCACTACCCTTCTCTCCTTCAGCAATCTTACCCCTTAGTTTATGCCCATGTGTACTGCATATATGTTCTTTGGCTTCACTCTTTCCTATATTATTCTTAACCTCCCCCTATCTATTTTGTACTTAACAATTATGCTTCTTAATCCCTGCACCATTTTCTCCATTTCTCCCCTTTCCCTCTCCCATCTGATAACCCTCCAAATGATCCACATACCTATGATCCTATTCCTGTTTTGGTTGTTTGCTTAGTTTTTTTTTTTTTTTTTTTAGGGTCTGTTTGTTGATAGTTGTGTTTGGTTGTTCATAGTTTTGATCCTCTTTTCCTTAAATTTTAAGTCCCTTTTAACATTTCATTTAATAAGGACTTGGTGATGATGAACTCCTTTAGCTATACCTTGTCTGGGAAGCACTTAATCTGCCCTTCCATTCTAAATGATAGCTTTGCTAGATAGAATAATCTTGGTTGTAGGTCCTTGCTTTTCATCACTTTGAATATTTCTTGCTAGCTCCTTCTTGCTTGCAAAATTTCTTTCAAGAAATCAGTTGATAGTCTTACAGGAACCCCTTTGTAGGCAACGCTCGACTTTTCTCTTGCTGCTCTTAAGATTCATTCTTTATCTTTTAGCCTTGGCATGTTAATTATGATGTGTCTTGGTGTGGTCCTCCTTGGGTCTAGCTTGTTGGGACTCTATGTTTCCTGGACTTGTATGTCCATGTCCTTTGCCAAATTAGGGAAGTTTTCTTTCATAATTTTTTCACATAAGTTTTAAATTTCTTGTTCTTCCACTTTTCCTTCTGGCACCTCTATGCTTTGGATATTGGCATGTTTAAAGTTGTCCCAGAGGTTGCTAAGCCTCTCCTTGTTTTTAATTCTTGTTTCTTCATTCTGTACTGGTTGACTATTTATTTCTTCCTTATGCTCCACATCATTGATTTGAACCCTGGTTTCCTTCCCTTCACAATTGGTTTTGTGTGGATTTTCCTTTGTTTCACTTAGCATAGCCTTCACTTCTTCCCTTTAGCATTTGTCGTACTCAAGCATATCTGTCAAGTCTGTGAGCATCTTTATCACTAATGTTTTGAACTTGGCCTCTGTTAGGTTGGCTATTTCCTCGTTTGTCACTTAGTTTTCCCACTGGAACCTTGATCTATTTCCTCTTTTGAGTCGTACTTCTCAGTCTCCTCAACTTGATCGACTCCTGTGTTTGCTTCTTGTTTGCTTCTTGTCTTAGGTAGAGCTGTCACACCTGTTATGCTGTAAGGAGCAGAGCCTTAGGTACTCATCAGTGTGGAGCAACTCCTTTCACCACATTGTGGCACTATGTTGGGGAGGGGTCTCAGAGGGAACAGTGCTGCTTGCTCAGCACTCGCCCCTTATTCAGGCATTTTTCTACTTTCTGTATGGGGTTGGTGCCTCTCTAGCTGTTGCCCTGGCCATGGTTACCAGAGTGGGTGGGTCCATGGATGTTCTAGGACTGTGGGGCCCTCTAAACATGGACTCTGCTGAAGACTGGCAGTTACTTCCACCACACCAAGCCCCACTGGTTTTCACAGTGAGAAGCAAAGAGACATTATTTTTCCTGGTGCTGGAACTGTGAGCTGCACTGTCTTGTCTGGGGCTCAGAGCGCTCCCCAGGTGTTCCTCCCTACTTTTTAAAATGTGTGATTGTGCTTTCTGCAAGCTAGCCACAGCTGCTGCTGCTGCTGCTGCCACTGCCGCCACGTGTATCCTCTCCGCCCCAGCTCCACCCCTCATGTCTGGATGAGTATTTCTTCTTTCTTTGTTGAGTTTTCATAGAACTTGATTTTATGAATCTTCTCAATGTAAATTTCTGTGGCTACCAAAAAGGTTAGACTTTCTTACATGTTAGTTCACAAAAGAAACCTAAATAATCTCTTAACTGTTTAAAAATTTTTTCTTTTATTATGAGTTCTTTATAATAGGAATGTTAATCATTTGACATACAGGGTGCATGCAATAGGCAAAATTTTAGTAAAATAAACATACCACAAAAGTGCTATATTTTGAAATAAATTTATCCTTATATGTAAATACGTAAACATAGTCATTATTATTATAATTGTTCAAAAACATCTCCATTTTCTGCAAATACAGACTCAATTTGACTTGGGAATCTAGAGCACACTTTTTAATTAACTTTTCTTTATCCATGGACGACATAATGTTTTCCGTCTTAGCCTTAACAGCCTCTTTATTGGAATGAGGTGTTTTATTGACTTCTCTCTTCACAAATGCTCCATAAATAATAGTCTAAAGGATTTGCATCTGGTGACCTAGGCAGCCAGATTTCCTTTGACCAGAATTTAGGAACACTGACATTGAGAAATTCTTGCACCTTTTTGGCATTATGTGCTGGTGCTGCACCATCTTTTTGGAAGATAAAATGATGTCCATTTGTGACTTGCTTCATCGATGGTACAACTACTTCTCTCAAAACGTCAAGGTAAATATCCTGGATCTTCATTGATGGTCTTCTGTATTCTGTGAACATATCTGGACTTGTGTGATCCTTGCGTACATTTATGCATTTTCCTTGTTGGTATGGCGACATCAGGATCAGCATCATGCACCTTCTCCACATTGTAAATTGTACATAAAAGGATGTTATTGAAGTCCACAATTTCCTTAACAGTTTGCCCTGCATGCAGTGCAGAAATTATGGTTGCTCTAATATCATACTCTTTTGACATGACGATTGCTCTCAGAATTTAATACTTTATATCTGAAACAATGGTATTAAATCATAACCTTAGAAACATTGTTTTTCAAAATTAATAAGCACATGAAATAAGGAGATGCAAAGTTATTGCCAGTGTATTGCATGCACCCTGTATATTTAGCATTTCTCTTTACAACCTGACTTTTTGCCTTTTAATTTCATTGAAATTTTGTAATTATAACAGTCTCATCTATTTGTTTCCTCTTTGCCATTTTTTGTTTTATGTTATAACTGTCCCAAGATTAGATATTCAGCCATACTATTTCTTTTTCTTTGTTTTTGCTTTGTTTTAAAACATTTAATTATTTAATCTGCCTATGACTTATTTTGGGGTTAGGCTATATAGTACTGTAAAGTGAAATAATGATATAGATAATAGGCAAATTGTCTCACTTTTCACTTGGACTTCATCATGGGGTTGCTTTGATAAATGGTTAACTGAGGTAATGTATGTGATGGTACTCCTATAGACAGAGTTCTCAAGGTGTCCCCCAGGATGTCCCTCCCAGTTATTTCAACTAAAGATAAATCTACATACTTCTGTGAAAGGACTTTGCTAACGAATTAAGGTTAAAAATCAGCTGGCTTTCAAATATGGTAATCACCCTGGATTATCTGTGTGGGTCCCAGGTAATCACATGAGTGTTTAAAAGCAGCAGAAGGTTGTGGAAGAGCCAGTCCAATTTGGTGAAAGAGCTGCAATAGGA
Organism: Noctilio leporinus; assembly: GCA_004026585.1. Taxonomy (NCBI): domain Eukaryota; kingdom Metazoa; phylum Chordata; class Mammalia; order Chiroptera; family Noctilionidae; genus Noctilio; species Noctilio leporinus. Next base: position 1,806 of record PVIW01016669.1, on the reverse strand, counting down.
AAGTCAGAGCGATTCCATGTGTGAGAAGAACTTGACTTACCACTGCTGGCTTTGAAGCGGCCATGAGGGAGACCATGCAGGCAGCCTCTAGAAGCTCCCACCTGGCAGCCAGCAAGGATCTGAGACCTTGTGCCGCAGCTTTACGTAACCGAATTTTGCCAGTGGCCTGAATCATCCTCTGATGACAGGAATGTCATCCTGCTGACACCTTGATTTCAGTCCGTGAATTTTAGGGCAGAGTCCCAGCTGTGCCACACCATACCAGGACTTGTGACCTGCAGACCTGAGATGAAAAATTGGCATTATATAAGCCTTTAAATTTGTTGGGGGCAGCTACCACAGGGGGCTTAGCACAGAGCCTGGCCCATAGTAAGTGCACCCCTAATAATAGCTCTTCTTATTACTCTTTTTTTCCCTTTTTTGCATATGGCAATACATATTTGTTGGATAAAACTATTGATTACATGATTTCAGTACTACCAAGAAACCAAAACTTAGCAAAAACGGTACGTTTGCAAGTAAATTATCTGCTTTGATACCATAGCTACTCTATTTCTACTGTTGGAAATAGACTTTGTAGGGGACACACACAGACACAGACTGAAGGGAGTCACACAAATGATTAACGTATTTTAGTCTCTTCTGAAACATAGTAGTAAGTTCCCTTGAGTAGCGCCATAAAACCTTTCTTGATCTTAATACTTTATTGTTTTTAAAGATTTTATTCATTATTTTTAGAGAGATGGGAAGGGAGAGAGGCAGAGAGGAAGAGAGCTATCAATATATGGTTGCCTTTCACCTGCCTCCAGCCATGGACCTGGCTGGAGACCTGGCTTGCAACCTGGTTATGTGCCCTGACTGGGGATTTGAACCAGTGACCTTTAGGTTTGCAGGCCGGCACCTTATCCACTGTGCTACCAGCCAGGCCTCAACCTTGATACTTTAAAGCCTGCTTTTCATTTTCTCAACCTTGGCATTTTCTTCTTTCATGCTTTTGATAATCACCCTCATCCTGTTCTTGTCCCATGTCTTCACCCTTCCTGGCCCCACAGTGCCACTTGACTCCAAACTCATTACCTGAAAAAGTGCATCATTTTATCCCTCATGTGGGTACAGTTGTTTTTCAAAAGTAATAATCCCTTTCTTCCTCCCTTAACACAGGGGACTTTAGTTTCACGGGCCCTCTCTTTTCCTTAGTGTTGCATTGTCACTCAGAGGGTAGCATAATTTTGGGCCCCCTTGTCTGACATACAAGTTGTTTCCTTGTATGTATAGTGCCTGTCATATTTCACGTACACTTGAGTTGTTGTTCTTATGAATTTTATAGTCTGTACTCATCTTAAGTAGGACTGTCATTTCATGTAGTATGAAGTCATTCTTTTAGCAACAATGAACAAGTTGGTGTGTCCTGCTAATGTGATAAATTATTTTCCTTCTCTGCGTGTTGAGAATGTATGTATAGTCCATAACCCAAAGTTTAATACGTAACTATTTTTAGTTCCTTTTTCCTAATAAAGATACTTTATTTGATCTGCTATTTATATACCATAGCAGAAATGTGCTTCAGTTTTGAAAATTATTTTGTGGAACTAACTTTTGTTTGTTTATTTTTCTGGGGCTGGCAAGTTGTTTAGGTTTTATTGAAATAACAGTATCACTTAATTTGGCAGCATCATAGCAGAACTTCATTAAATTTTCCTCAGCACAGATTTCTCTTCTCACTATTTTCAAAGTCTAGCCGTATATGTCAGAAGCAAAGACATCGGCAATTTTATTTTAATTTCACATTTCCATAGCAAATGAACT
>PVIW01016668.1:0-16013 GCA_004026585.1 Noctilio leporinus | reverse complement strand
TATGGGGAAGAGGGAGCAGGACCCCAGGCCCATGGAGTTCAAGATCTAGGTCATAGTTAGACAGAATTGTGTCAGTCAGTAACAGAAGGTTATGTTAAAGTGCATTTACACCTCCACGCAGTAAATGAGGAGCAAGAGGGTAATGTGGGGCAGGGAGGACAGAGATCTGAAGCATGGACATCCTAGGGGAGAATCACATCCCATGCAGGACAAGATGTGCCTATCAGGAGAAAGGACAAATATGAACACATTTTATGCATGTTTGGGGACAGTGAGTCTGAGTACAGCACACAAGGGCCTGGATGGGGCTGGGCCCTCATTGTGGGAAATGTTTCCACCACAGGGAAGATGGGAGTCTTCAGGGTGGTTCATTGTCAAGGAAGGAAATGGACACACAGGAGCCTTGTGAAGGGAAGGTTCCAATCACAGGGTATAATCTCACCTGCAGACAGATCATCTCACCTCTTCCATGTTGTTTGCAGTGATAATGTGGAAAATCAGAACCACAAAGAAGGAATAATTGTCCCTAGATGCATCTGAGAGCTTAGAGAGAAAACCCCTGCTCCCAAGAGGAAGCCCCTTCCTTCCCCACCAGGCCCACACCTGCCCCTGGAGCTGCTGCCTGTACTAAGTGTCTCAGAGCGCCCCTTGGTGTCCAGAGCACCCCCAGCAGCCCAGCAATCAGGGGAGTTTATTTCTGGGCTCATGTTGACTCCCCCTTATTGGGTCTCATGACAGTTATACTGGCCATGTGCTTGGCTCGCAGGATGTTCATTTGCAGGTGCAACTTGTTCTGGCCATTTTCTCTGGTGAACTGGCCTTTACAGAGTTTGCATATTACATGCCACTTTCCATCCCCACTAATACATGAGATCCACTCCAGGCCTTTCCCTGGAAATTGGATCCAGCGACTCCCTCATGCTGCACCACGATTCACACAGACTCTATCATCTGCACCTCACACTGAATACCTGCAAACACAGAGATTCCCTAGTCAGCAGCCTGCCAACTTTTCATTATTCCTCTCAGTCATATCATTCACCTATGCACTGTTTCTCATTCTCCATTAATTACATCTTATAATTGCTACAAGGAAAAGACCCCTGAGCCCAAACTCCATGGTGAGTGGCCTGTGTTCTGTCCTGACCAGATGCTGGGAAGAGCTGGGAATGCCAGGCAGGGCTCCTGTCTCAGAGCATCAGGGTCATGTCTGGGATGCTTTTCATCAGCAGAGGGACCCTTTTTGCATGCCCTCCTACCACAGAGGGAGCTCTGGAGTTAGATACTGACAAGAATAATATGTTCCCAGAGTGTGACTTATCCATGTGTGCATATATACAAAGAATTACTCCCCAGCCTTGGACAGCTGGGTTTAGTTGTTGGGAGTATAATATTTTCACCCAAGATTGTGGCTTCAATCTCAGTTTGGGGCATGTATAATCAATCCCCTTTCTGAGCATGTCCCTTTCTGGGACCATATTCTTCTTGTCAGTGTCTGACTCCAGAGCTCCCTCTATAGTAGAAGGACATGCAAAAAGGGCCCCTCTGCTGATGAAAAGCATCCCAGACATGACCCTGATGCTCTGAGACAGGAGCCCTGCCTGGCATTCCCAGCTCTTCCCAGCACCTGGTCAGGACAGAACACAACCAATTTCTCTCTCTCTCTTTTCTTTCTCTTTTCCTTCCCTTATCCCTTACTTTCTTTCTAAAATCAATGAAAAACTGTCATCTGATGAAGAGATAAAATAATAAAATAAAAAATAAAATAATTACCCCCTACAATTGGTCCTGTGTTCTCCCCAGTGACCCAACTGCTCCAGGAGATGAGAACATGGCCAGAGAACATAAATTATCATAAGTATTGAGGGAATTCAAATGAGAGATGTCTTTGAAAGTCACCAGGATTGAACATACCAATAAATTCTACCATTATGAGCAGAGAAGATTGTTCTCCAAAGACAGGAAATTCCATCTGCTACCATTTCCCCCAGAAAAATGGTGAGAATATGGATAAGGACATAGTGTGGCTCTATAGCACCTGGACCCAGTGTTGGAGAAGATGGAGCATCTGTGTGAATCATTGGGAGGATGAAGTGTGAACTCTGCATAGAATCAGACAGTGCTCCCTGATCGTGTTTCTTCAGTAGAGTTTTGTGCTGAATATGCACTGCTTCATTTTTGTTTTTATTCTCTAGATTCTGTGGTAAAACCAGGAAAATTGGGGACATAGAAGAGACTAGGTCATGACTATATCATCTTATATGAGGATTTTGGTAGGTATTTAAGAGTAAATATGAAGAAATTTCATTATGGAAAGCCATCATGCCAATCACAAATATACAATAAAAGGAAAATCAAATCATAATTGATATAAAGAACATCACTTTTCTTCATTCCACTGATTACATTTAAATAGCCTCCCCTCCCTGGGGCTGGTGACTCTAACTTTATATAAAACTCATCAATCACAGTGGTTCAGCCTTATTTTCACCATCAGCAGTTGTGGATCTGTGGACATATGACATAATTCTAACCAGGAATGCATGAGATGGGTTCATACCTGGTTCAACAGGAGTTAATTTCAGTTTTGTCTGCACCCACCTTCATTCATTTTCATGTCTGCACATGACCCATCAGGAATGCTGTCATCTTATCCACCTGAGATCGGTGTCATCTGGGCATAAATCTGCATGCTGTGTGAGTCGCTCTGCATAATAGGACAGATATACCCCCAGATACTTGAATAGTGAAATTAAGCAAGTCTTGACCTAACACATACATACTTCTTTTTTTTTTTTTCTTTAAAGATTTTGCATATTTATTTTAGAAAGAGGTGAAGGGAGGGAGAAAGTGAGGGAAAGGAATAACAATGTGTGCATGCCTCTCACGTGCTCTTAACCGGGACCTGATATGCATCCCAGACATGTGTCCTGACTAGTAATTAAGCAAGTGACACTTTTGTTGCCAGGCCAGTGCTCAACCTACTGACCCACACTCACCAGAGAAGAATTCTTGTTCTTAATGTTGTGATTTTTCTCCTCATGCAGCAAACCAAGATGTTTTATGTGAATTTCCTTAGTAATAATCTGATATAGGAATAAAGTCTTGAATATAAAACTTAATTGGTTTAGAAATTAATCCATCTTCTTTATTCAGCCATAAGAAAATGAAAGCTTATTATATGGGAGAATGTGGATAGATCTAGAGGGTATTATGCTGAATGAAATAAGCCAAACACTGTAACACAAATGCCATATTCTCTCACTTATATGTGGAATCTAAGGAATAAACTAAACTAGCAAAATAGAGAGAGACCCATAAACCCAGAGAATAGACCAGAGTTTTAGAGGTAAGAGGAGAGGTGGGAGCCTGAGTCAAAAAAGTAAAGGGACTAAGAAGTACAAATTGACAGTAGCTGATTAAACACAGCATGTAAAAGCACAACACAGAGAATACAGTCAGCAATATCATAGTATCTTATGTGGTGCCAGGTGGATACTGTAATATTGAGCCATCATATCTCAAATTGTATAAATGTCTGACCATTCTGCTGTAGGCAAGAAGCTCATACATGTATTAAAGAAAATATGGAATGTCAACTGGAGTTGAGAAATGTGGGAATTAACCCAGATTCCAGGGAGGCTAAAGTTATGGTTGCGGCAGAGTGATAGGAAGGAGATATGGCTAAATTGCAGGACTGTGCTCACAATTCTGAAGATCTTATAGTTTTAGTAGAGAGTTCCATTGAAAACTTCAACTTTGTATTATGTATCCATGGATTATTACCAGAAGTTACAATGATAATCTGATCTCCGGAAAGGCTGTTCCTGTTCCTCTTAGAGATTTCAAATATGTGAATAGTAAATGTTCCATGTCCCCTTTGTGTGTATTTATCATCAGCCTGAACATAAACACCAAGCTGCCATGGTTCCCTCAGTCTGTTGTCCTGTCACTTCCACTTGGTACTCTGAGCATTAGGCCAAGACAATGACATTCAACACCAGGGGGCTTTCTCCGCTGGTGTGGGGTCTATGCCTGTGGTGCCCACTGTCCAGCATGCACGTGTCTGGCTGTTGGCCAGCTGAATGTAACTGGCTTGCACTGTAGGATCCAGAAGAGTCTCTGGTTATAATCAGCTGACATGTGTCAGGATATTTGATCATTCACTGGAATTGTGCACAACAGTGTCTGAAAGAGTGTCTGTGTTTTGTCAACAAGAGATAGTAGTCTTCTTTTACAACAGACTTATCTAAATCCAGAGACTTTATAAGGGAGCTCAGAATCAGCAACCCTATTTCCCTGAGAAAAACTGTTACAGGAAGAGGAAGTGAGACAGGAAACCAGCCAAAACCTCCAACTGCAACTGCTTTTTGGATGCCCCTTATGTTCAGGGACCCTGAGAGCCCTCTGATGGTCCCAGCACCCACTCCCCACAGCTATGTTAGTGTCTGGGCTCACACTGATTCCCTATCACATTGCTGCATCATCACTGTGTCTCTCAACAGTAATACCTGGCCATGTCCTGATCTCTCAAACTCCTTATCATTAAATAAACTTGGCTCTTGGAGGTGTCCCTGGTGATGTTCACTCAGGGTTTCAATGCTGGGTTGTAGTCTGTGCTTCCACCACTCCATAGACACTGACCCACTCCAGGCCCTTCCCTGGACCCTGTCAGGTCCAGTGCACAAATAGCACTTTAAAAGTAATCCAGAGACAATGCAGGTGAGGGAAAGAGTCTATGAGGACTTCACCAGTCTTGGGCTTGACTCCTGCAGCTGCTCCTGGGACAAAACACCTGGGGACAAATAGCATCAATCCCTGTCAGTCATGTGCAGTTACTATCACCCTAAAGTCCCCTGTATGATATTTGAGACACTCACTCCTAGAGCTTGTCACCAGGGCAGAAGAGACAAGGGTACCATCTCTTTCTAGAGCACAGCTCTGCCTTCCCCAGGGAACTTACCCTTGTTTGAGGAAAGACCTGGGAGCACCCACAGCACAGGGGAAGATTTACCCTGTAACGAGAAGAGAAATTAGCATGTTGGGCAGCCTTTTCTATAAAAGGGGAGAGGGACTGAGGTGAGGCTCCCTGGTCATTCTTGGACATCAGAGGGAAATATTTATTTTCATGAATCCACTCACATTTTAATTCAGAATCAAGGGTCACTGAGTTTATGACACACATTGAAATTAGATCAAATAATAGTCTTACCATTTTAACATATGGAGAAATGATGGACTACATGAGTCTGTGAGACATTTGATTATCAAAAAATTTGGCCCAATATCTCATAAATCCCTGTGGTGGCAGTGTTATAGCCACTTGGACATCCACACACCTCTCTGGGAGGCTTTCCTAGAGCCTTTCACAGACCCCTAACCCCACCAGGAGATTCCAATGGGCAGGACCAGAGCACCACTGTCTGAGGTGAAGTCACCACCAGAAGTAGCAGAAGACAGGATATGCCCTGCCCAAATGGTAAGGACGGAGAACCTGCAACCCACAAGATCTATAGGAAGAAGCTGGGAGGGTGTTGAAGGGGATGCAGAGGCTTTCCAGGGCCTCTCAGAGCTAAGGAGTGTGGGGTCAGCACTTTCAAGGCAGGTCTCACAAGAGCTGGGGGAAACACATTGGGCTTCAAAGTAGGGCCAGTCTGAGGAGGCTTCCATGTCCCTATTTCTGGGACTCCAAGAAACCACCTCAAGCCCCAACACAAGGGTTGTGCCACGGCTTCGCGGACCCCGTGGATGTCAAGGGTATGCCGTCCCCTGTGCCGGGGGAGAGGAAAGAGGCTGGTCACCCTCCTGGGCAGAGGTTTCCACACTGAGCATTAGGATTAAGTTACTCCTTGAGGGGGGGTTGGGGAACCGCAGCAGACGGGGCTGAGCCCCCGGTGGTAGTGGTACTGAAGGTGGTGGAGGTGGTGGTAGTGGTGATGGTGGCTGCTGTGGAGGCAGCGGGAGCAGAGGAGAAGGAGGAGGAGGGAGAGGAGGAACCTGGTGGGCAAAAGCCAACAGCACCCGTCATTCCCAGGCTGAGTCCCATCAGTATACTCACCTGGCCGGACACTGCTTAGCCTGTGAGATCCCAGGAGTTTGGGTGCATTCAAGGGATGTGGCTGTAAAATGGGAAAGTGGTCGCCAGCAGCCTCAGAAGACCCTGCCTGGCTTCAGAACCGCCCTCCCCTAGGGTGGGCCTCAGGTGGACAGGCATTGGCTGCCCCGCCCCTGTCTGTGACACTGTCCCTGAGCCCTACAATGGTCCCCTCGGACACCTCCCCAGGTTTCTTTCTCCCTCTCTCTCTCTCTCTCTCTCTCTCCCTGTTTGTCTTTTTTTTTTTTTTTTTTTTTTTAAGCAGATTTCCATTAGGCAGGACATGAACCAAAGCAGAGCTGCTCCAGGGCTATCACATTCCCCTTTTTCAAAACAGAGATGTGCTTAGGCAGGGCGTTGGTGGGCTGGATGTCTGCTGGTGTCACCACCTCCTTAGAACTACACAAAGCTCCCTGCTGTCATTTTCACAGAGCCTACCCTCCTTGAATGTTTTAGCCATTCCCAACAAGGAGGCATGGCAGAGGGTGTCAATTCAGTCTAGTGTGGAGGGGACTCGAAAGACAACAAGCTGAAATCCCAGGACAGAGATTTCCCACCAGACTTGAAAATCGCCCCAAGGAGTTGGCAAGCATTCCATACCTGACTTTTTAGTCAGGGTAACTGACAGTCATCTTTTCACTTAGATTGTCAAAAAGATTTACAAATTTTATAAAATGCCAAGAGCCAATGCAACAATCACCGTTCCGTGTGAATGGATCCAAATTAGAGTTGTTTTGTTTTTGTTTCTGATTTCTTGTTTAGCCTTTTGTTTGTTTGTTTTGTTCTGTTGCTGTTTGTTCAGATTGGCAAACGATGTGGTTTTTGGCATGCCACATTTCAGCGATGAACGAAGGGTGAAAAACTTTGCAAATCGCTGCCCTGGGGTTGAGCCTGGCTTGGAGGCTCATAGAAGACAAGGTAGTTCTGGCCAGATAGATTTCCCCTGCACATCAACTTATTTTTGAGAATTCAGAGCCGGTTTATTGTGAAGGAAGCCCTACAGGGCTCGCTGACCTATCCAACGAATGAACAAGACCCATTTCCTTTGAGACTGGGAGAATTTTCAACTCAGTGTTTGACTGTGTTCCTGCATGTGAAGCATGTAGTGATGACGTTTGGAATCGATGAGCTAGCATGATGGCCAAAGTTTCCTTGGAAGGAGTTAAATGTTGCCAGGTGGAAGAATGGTGGGGATTGACGCTCACCCTCTGTGTAAGATAGGAATGTGGCTTGAACACTGAAGCCGATGCCTCAATGAAAGGAATGGCGAGCCTTGGCCAAGGTTTTCAAGGCCCCAGTCTTTGATTTCCAGTTCCCCTGGGGCATTGGGCTCATAGTAAAGAGATAAGCCAATCGTTTCCTCAACAGTCATTTCCCGAGTCCAAGCTGGAAACGGTGATAAGCATTTGACGCACAAGGATCAAACACCCGGACTTTGTGCTCAAGGAGCTCCAACTGGACTTGGGAAGATGACAGTTGAGCTGTGGGGACTTGAGGAACAGCTGCTCCTGCAGAGTGTGGGGAAAAGGAATCTCCACCAAGAAACCTGATTGGAGAAATGTCAGAAATGAATGGCAGGACATGGGCATGGGGAAAGTTTGTGGGAAGAGGCAGAGAAAAAAATCATAATATAGGGGAACAGGGGAGATTATAGACCTGTTTCATTTTGGCTCACCTAGAATCTCCTGTTTGTTTTGCGGTGGGGCTTATGAAACTTGAGAGGTTTTCCTTTCATCTATTTCTAGGTTCTCTTGAAAGTCAGGAGAACAGATTTGACCCGTGAAGGTCGGCTGACAATGGGCTGTGCTTGTGACCCTGAGAGGGGACTTTGCCGGCCAGCTTTCTACTGGGCCCGGTGAACAAGTGCCCCTCCGATTGGGAAGGGAGACTGCAAATGGGGGTCTTTTGGCATCCTGGCAGCTGAGGGAAGCATCCAGAGAGAGTGGGAGTGGACAGGGGCTGGGGGCAGCTTGTGAGTGTTGAAGAAGAGCCAAGGCTGAGAGAGGCTGCAGAGCGGTGGAAGGGGAAGATGTGGTCTTTGTAATCTATTGGAAAGGGAGGGAGAAAAGCATGTGTTGGTGGCCTCTGATACACCCCTAACAGGGGTCCTGGCCCACAAGCCAGGCATGTGCCCTGACTGGGAAGCCAACCAGTGACCTTCAAGCCTGCAGGCCTGCACTCACTCCACTGTGCCACACCGGCAGGTTTGGGAAAGTGTTTGGGAGGACAGATGCAGAAAGGACTAGCAAAGCAGCACCACCCAACTCTCTTGCTAGCCTCTTTCTTCCCCTCCCATGTATCCTGAGTTAATGCTTGCTAGCTCATTTGCCACTTCTTTAGAAGAAATTCCATCCTGCTTCACACCTCAGGCAGTGGCTCATGTCCCCCTGAGCTTCCAAGAAACAGAAAAGTAGTCAGCTTCCAAAGGAGGTCCCCTTGATGCCTTTGATCCATGAAACCTACTGTCCAGAGGGCAGTAACTGGTCCAAAGCATGCACAGCCTGAGCAAACAGCTTGTGAAAACAGGCTCAGCAGGAGAAGGGCTAGGGGACCCAGTTGTTCAGCATCCATTGAGTGAGCTTCCATGGATTGAAAGGAGTCATCACTCCCAGGGGAATTCATGTGACCCTGGGTGCCCAGGAAATGCATAGCTCCCTTGAAGGTGGCCACAGACACCTGTGCTGAAGCTGGTTCTCAACATGGGAATGGTCAATCCTTGGGGTCTTGGGCAAGCCTTCATCCAGTTCAGCCCCTGGTTTGGGGCCACAGGGGTGCTATGGGCTGCTACAGAACTACTGCCATCCAAGGCATCTGCTTCCCCCTGATCCTGGATGGCTGATGGATGCTCTCCCCTGCACAGGGCTGGCAGCTATCTCAGGTTATCCTCCACGGGTGCCTTCCCTACACCGGGAATATGGACGGTGAACTCACTCCTGTGCCTGAGGGGAGTGAACTTAGAGGCTACCAGGTCTTTGTCTGATGCTGATGTTGTTGTTGCTGTTGTTGTGAACAGATCTCGGCTGACCAGCCACTTGCACCAATGTTTCCAGAGGAGCCACAGAGTTTTCACCAGTGGCAGGGCCAGGGGCATGCCAGCAGCAAACACTCATGGGTGCAGCTGTGAAGTCGTGCATTTGGGAAGCCATGTTGCTGGGAGCCTTCTCTGCAGGTCTGAGTATCCCCGCCAGGCTTGACCTGTGGCAACTCAACATTCCCCAATTCTGACCACGTCATCCAACCCAGAGGCGGAAAGCAGCTGAGCTAAGGTAGGGGGTGAGCACAATGGGATGGGTTTGGGAGCCACCCTTCTTTCCAGCCTGCGAAGGTGCAGCTGATGCACAGCTGCCAGAGGACTGTGTGTAGCCCAGCCACCCGTTCCCCCAGAGGTGGGGCTGCTGTAGCTTCGAGAGCCACTAGGGCACCTCTGGATGTGAACTCCCTCAGGAAAGGGGCCCAGAGAGATCCAGCAGGCTGCTTTGGCCCAACACCTCACCAGTTGCCTTGGTGGTGGTGCTGTAGCCAGTGGGACATGCCCACACCTGTGTGGGAGGCTCTCTGTGAGGCCTCCAGGGGTCCCTTGCCCCTGCCCCCACACCACCATGAGGTTCCAATGGGCAGGACCAGGGCACCACTGTCCAAGTTGAAGTTGCCAGCCCAGGTAGCAGAAGACAAGGACCTGCCCTGCCCAAATGGTGAGGATGTGGGTTTTGCCCCCTACACGATCTCTGGGAGGTCAGTGCAGAGCGTGCTGAAGTGGCTGCAGAAGCCCTCCAATGCCCCTCAGCCCCACAGTGTGTGTCCCCACCCTGGGTCTTAAAGTGGGGTTGTGCTGAGGGGGCTTCCATGTCCCTATTTCTGCACCTCCAAGATACCGGCACAAGTCTCCACACAAGGTGTGCCCCATGACATCCTGGACCTGGAGGGAGACCACGGGATGCCCTATGCAGAGCCTGGGTGAGTGGAGAGAGGCTGGTCATTTTCCTGTGCTGGGCCTTTTATGATGAGCAATAGGAAGAAGGCATCCTTAGTGGCAGGGTTGGAAAGCAGCAACAAATTTGGTTTCTGCTGAGGCAGTGGTGGTCGGGGTGAGGGCTTGTGTTCAAAATCCCACATCACCTCTCTTTCCCAGGCCAACTCCCATCAGAATACTCACCTGGCAGGACTCTGCTTAGCCTGTATGACCACAGGAGTTTGGGTGTTTTCAAGGGGGTTGCCTGTAGAAGGGGAAAGTGGCCTCCAGCAGCCTCAATAAGCCCTGCCAGGCCTCTGGGACCCTCTCTTCTCAGGTGGGCCTCAGGTGGACATGCACTGGCTGCCCCTCCCCTCTCTGTGATGCTGCCCTTGAGCCTTCCACAGGTCTCCACTGCCACTTCACCAGGTTCTGAATGGCGGGCAGGAAAGTGCCGGGTGAGAAGGAGCCTTCGGATAGCACCTCACATGTTGGTGGTGATATTGGAAATGTACCCTCCTTCCATAGCTGGGAAGAGGCTGAGACCTGTCCTGTCTCAAAGGAAAGGATTCAGAATGTTCCTGCAAGGTAAGGCAGGAGGCTGCTGGCTGAGGGCCTGGGGTAGCCCGCACCTCAAGGCAAGACTTGAAAGGTGTGGCAGTTGCAGGCAGTGGTCACGCCTCTTCCACAAGAGATGGAGTTGAGAGCAAGTATGTCCAGAATCTCCCTGGGCTTCTGAGATGGGGGTTTTGTGAGGGGGCCTTCCTCTTTCTGTTCTTGGGGCTTCCTTCGGGTTTTCCTAGCATGGTTGTGAGCCTTCACACTCAGGTGTGGTGCTGGAAGACACTGGCCCACTGCCACCTCAGAGGGTGTCCTTTGGCTGCCAGATTCCCCCACCATAGTGACCCACAGGGTCCCCTCCATGTTGCCAGTATCAGTGGAGAGCTTCTGCTCATTCTCTTGAGCAGGTGGTACTGCTCTGACCAAGAAGATGAAGACAACCTAGCAGGAGGAAGTGGCCGCAGTGGCTACCAAGGAGGTGGCGGTGGAGAGGGCAGCAGAGGGGCCACAAAATAAGAATTTCTCAAAAGCCTACAGTACCCGCTCATCTCACACCATCTCCCATCCACAAACTAAGCAGGCCTCATCTTGTTTAGCTGTCTAGAACATGAGATCCTGCAGGTTCAAAGTGCTATGGCCCTAGAGGAGGAAGGTGGCTTCCAGAAGCCCAATGAGCCCATGCCTGGCCTCCAGGCCCTACTCTCAGCAAGAGTCAGTCACTCAGGAGCCTTTTAAAATTGTGTCAACAAGCCCTGGGTGGTGGCACAGTGGATAAGGTGCTGGCCATGTGAACCCAGATGTCACTGGTTTGATTCCCAGCCAGGGCAACATAACCAGGTTGCAAACCAAGTCTCCTGCCAGGTTTGTGCCTGGAGGCGGGTGAAAGGCAACCATACATTGATGTCTCTCTGCCTCTCTGCCTCTCCCCCTTCTCTCCTCTCTAAGAATATTAAATATATATATATATATATATATATAATATATATATATATATATATATTTAAATGTAATAAAATATAATCATGTCAACATATCAAAGTTCTGATGGTAGACATTCATATGTACTCTTTTGAAAATATTTAATTTATTATTTTTAGTGAGATGTACAGGGAGAGAGGCAGAGGTGGAGAGACACATCAATGTATCATTACCTTTTTCACTTGACAACAGCTTTAGACCTGGCTAGATACCTGGCTTGCAGCCTTGTTATGTAGCCTGACTGGGGAATTGAAACAGTGACGTTTGGGTTTTCAGGCAGGACTTTTATCCATTGTGCCACCATCCAGAGCCGAGTTGCACTTTCCTTATTTCCTGGATCAGCCCCTCTTGACGTCAGCTGTTGTTTTGATCTGGGCTTAGTTAGCCTTTTGGAGATCCACTGTCTTTGTCTGTCTCCTTCAGTTATTAATTCAATCAGTCTGTGATCAGCAGTCAGGTTTAGGTACGCCTGGACAGTGAATATTAATTTCTATTGGGGTGGCTATGATGTTCTTTCAGGCTAACACAAATTGGAGCAGAACGTTCTACCTGCTGTGTGTAGATGGGTCAGCACTGGGATGTTGTGGGCTGCTCCTTCATTTCTCTCCTCAAAGCCATGTCTGAAACTTTCTTTAAGTGTCTCTAGACTACTCTGCCCTCCCTCTGCTTGATCCCAGTGTAAGTCAGTGATAATTTATTTATTTATTTATTTTGCATAGTCCCTGTGATATCTCTGTCTCTCTTTCAAGCCAGCATAGTCTGGCAGATTTTTACTATCCACAGCTGGGTGCTGTTTTATTCTCAGCTTTATTGCTGTAGGCTGGAAAGCCCAGATTGGGGGTTAGAACCCACCCTTCTCATTTGGAACCCATGACTACAGAAATGTTTCTCTGTCCCTTCAACTGCCATCATCAGGAGCCCAGCCAGCCCTCTCACATTCCCATACATCCTCCCAGTTATGTTGTAATGAAGAGGCCTCTTCTATTCAGTCTGTGGTTATAAGGCTTCTCTTCAAGTGGTGTTCTGTTGGTTATCCTGGATGGTTTCGTCCCAATTCAATTGTAACTTCAGATTGGTCTTGGTGTATCTTCACTTACTCCTCCGCCATCTTGGTTCTCCCTTCCCTGAGTTTCTCATGTTCCTGCAGCTGCATCGGTCCTGGTCTCAGGAATAGACTGTGTGTGAGGAAATCAGGAGGTCCACAGCCCTTTAACCCCCTCAGCCCAGGACAGCTGCCTTGTCTCTCAGGGTCTGTGACACACTTAGGATATAGGACATCACACTATGGCTCTTGCACAGTAGTAATACCCGGCCCTGTGCTCTGACTGTGGGCCATTGATCTGCAGATCAAATCAGGCAATGCTGATAGGGTGTCCATGAAAAAGGCAACATATTTTTAGAAGCCCTGGACATACAATGGTTTCCCTGTGTCTGTGTTGATCCTGCCCAGGTGCTGTACGTCCTATCCTGAATCCTATCACATCCTATTGATACCATGGCTGGTGAAGGTATATTCAGAAGCCTTGAAGGAGACTTTCACTGAGGCCCCAGGCTTTCTCAGCTCAGCCTCAGGCTGTAGCAGCCGCCCATGTATGTGGATGCCAGTGGAGAGGAGACAAGAATGAGTGTAATAGGATCTTGACTCTCCCTTTTCCCCTCCTGAGCCCATGGACTGGAGAGCCCCTTTACCATAGCTACTGCCACCAGAAAGAGGGCTCTTCAGCTCCAGTCTATGGTGAGGGGCTGCACCATCAGGCACTCTCTAGGGGAAGGTGTGGCTGTGGCTGATGCCCTTAGGGCACAAGTAGACCAACATTTAACCTAGTCCACCTCTCCTCATTTACATATTCATCAACCATGGTACTTTATAGTTGAATATACAACCCTGCCATCTGAGGGCAGAGAGAGAACATAGGGACCAGGCTCAGAGGGAGTCTGAGGCTCCAAGTCCTAAACAGTATTGTAGCATATGTGTCCTCTGCAAGGTCCCGGTGGTCTCTGCAGATATGGCACCTGTGAAACAGGCTCCTAAAGGACATGCTCCTCATTGAAAACATAACCTTGAGGAACACATAGACCACCTGGACCAGTTCTTTGCTTCAATACTTAAAGGTCTTATTCCTGGGATCAGGCTGTCCAAAAAATGAATAACTAAAGAAATTGAAAACAGACTCTCCAAGATGGTGACAGAGTAGAGAGCAGTGCTGATGGTGTTCTCGAGTACCAAAGCAGCTAGAGGACAGGATAAGGAGAGTGAGACGTCTTCAGGACCCTAGGGATTGGAACGGGCAGCATCTGGACACAGGGGAGCAGAGCCCAGAGACAGAGGAGGCCAGCAGGACAGTAGGTGAGGCATTCCCGACCGACCGGCCAGCGGGCCGAGGTCAGCTCCGGGCAGGGGCGGCTCTGCCCAGAGGGCGTGTTTGACTGGGGCCAGTTCCGGGCTCACTGGTGACTAGAAGTCTCAACAGAGAAGTGCAGGCAGCAAGGGCGAACACCATAGGGAACCCGGAATTGAACTCTTGCAGGGGAGGGACTGTGAGAAACTCACTCCAGCAACGGGGAGAGGAGTCTCTGCGCGCGCGCGGCTAGAGGCGGAGGAGAAGAGTCCTGCGGGAAGCCGGAGCAGGGGAGTGGGAAGTGCACCAGTGGGACAGCGAGAGGGCCGAAAAACGGAGCTGCTGGGCCACCGGGGAAACAGCAGCTGGAGGCCCCTGCGAGGGGGGAGGCCCAGCCCGGCGCAACCACACAGGCTCCCAAGCTCCGCAGGAAAGTCCAAACGGGGGGGCCGGAGCTAGTGGCGGGGGTAACTGACCCACCATTGCCGGAGACAAAGGCCGCACCACCCACGCCTGGGAGGGGCTCATCACAGAGGGGCCAATTAAAGGACTCCTCGGAGAGCTGATTGGCTTGGAGGCGTGGGGTTCCCGCGGAAGGGCAGGACAGTGTAGGCGGACCCCGGACAGTGTTGACTGACAGGCCCGGCCTCCTCCCGGAACTGCGGGGGCGGGACCAGTCGTCACAGGGACCAGCTAAATTGCAGCCTGCCCTGCAGAAGTGCTGGGAGCGAGTCCTGGGCAGGAACCTCTGCCAGGAGTGGGAGGGGGCTCCCTGCGGGCTCCAGAACACTGGTAGCCCTAAAACCTAGCCAGGCTGCTGAAGGCCCAGCCTACCTGGGGGCAGACACTCAGAATCAGCTCTACGGCGACAATCAGAGGCCCTGCCATGCGCCAAGACCAGCTAGAATATAGACTATAGACTGTAAAGTCCTGACCAAGAAAAAGACGCAGCATCAGGAAAGGGATTGCTGCCAGTCTCAAGCACCTGAATTATACCGAGAGCAATATGAACTATTAAGCCCCAACATATCCTTTGCAAAAGTTACTCCTCACATATTCTTAATCCCCCCTATACCTCAATTCACCTAAATACCCAAGACCTTCCCCTACTCTCGAATTAAAGTCTATTCACTCTGCGGCTATAACGCATTCCCAGTCCTTAATCTAAGTATTCCTCCCTTCCCCAGCCTTTCTAAACCCATTCTTTATTCTTTTCTTCATTCCTCTTTTTTTCTTTTTCTTTTTTTTTTTTTTTTTTAATTTTTCTTTTCCTTTTCTTCCTGGTAAAGCCTACAGGTTCTGGCTCCACCTGGACCAATCAGAAATCATAAAGGGGGAACACACAGCTAAAACATTTCTTTATTAATATTGATTTCCCTTAGTCTTGTGACTTTCACCCCCATCCTTTTTTCTTTCTTTCTTTCTTTCTTTCTTTCTTTCTTTCTTTCTTTCTTTCTTTCTTTCTTTCTTTCTTTCTTTCTTTCTTTCTCCTTTCTTTTCTCCCTGATAAAACCCACTGGTCCTAGCTCCACCGGGACCAACAGAGACCATAAAGGGTAAACAGAAACCTAAACCTTTTCTTTATTAATATTGAGTTCTCTTTCTCTTGGGACTTTCTCCCTTTTTTTTCCTTTTTTCTTTTCTTTTCTTTTCTTTTTTTTTTCTTTTTCTATTCTTCTGCTAAAAGCCCTCAGGTCCAGGCTCCATCTGGACCAGTCAGGGATTATAAAGGGTGAACAGCCATCTAAACCCTTTCTTCTTATTATTATTATCATTTTTATTTCTTTTTTCCTTTTGCAACTTTTTTGTTTTGTTTTTTGTATTGTTTTTTGTTTGTTTGGTTGGTTTGGTATTTTGTTTTTTTTTTTTGTTTTTTTGTGTGTATGTTTTTGATTTTTGTTTTTTGTTTTTGTTTTTGTTTCTGCTAAAAGCCCACAGGCCCAGAATACAACCAGACAGCCCAAATAAAGGACACACCAAGAACAGCAAGTGGAGAAAATCTGGGAGACGGCAACATTGAACTCCACAAATATCCTATCACAGAAGGGTGCTCAACTAAGGCAAGGAAGCAAAGCAGGTTAACCCAAGGAAA
>PVIW01016667.1:0-16013 GCA_004026585.1 Noctilio leporinus | reverse complement strand
TGATTGTCACAGTAGGGCTGATTTTGAGTGTCCGCCCCCAGGTAGGCTGGGCCTTCAGCAGCCTGGCTGGGTTTTAGGGCTACCGGTGTTCTGGAGCCCACAGGGAGCCCCCTCCCACTCCTGGCGGAGGTTACGGCCCAGGACGCGCCCCCAGCACTTCTGCAGGGCAGCCCGCAATTTCGCTGGTCCCTGTGACGACGGGTCCCGCCCCCGCAGTTCCGGGAGGAGGCCGGGCCTGTCATTCAACACTGTCCGGGGTCCGCCTATACTGTCCCGCCCTCCCGGGGCAAGCACCACGCCTCCAAGCCAACCAGCTCTCCTCGGAGTCCTTTATGGGGCCTCTGTGATGAGCCCCTCCCAGGCATGGGCGGCGCGGCCTTTGTCTCTGGGAATGCCGGGTCTCCTGCCACTAGTTCCCGGCTCGCAGGCTTGCTGCCTGGAGTTTCCCGCGGAGCCTGCGGGCCTGTGTGGTTGCGCAGGGCTGGGCCTCCCCCCTCGCAGGGACTTCTAGCTGCTGTTTCCCCGGTGGCCCAGCAGCTCCATTTTCGGCCCTCTCACTGCCCCGCTGGTGCTCTTCTCGCTCCCCCGCTCCGGCTTCCCGCAGGACTCTTCTCCGCCTCTAGCCGCGCACGCATGCGGAGCCTCCTCTCCCCATTGCCGGAGTGAGATTCTCACACAGTCCCTCCCCTGCAAGAGTTCAATTCCAGGTTCCCTACGGCGTTCGCCCTCGCTGCCCGCAGTTCTCTGTTGAGACTTCCAGTCACCAGCGAGCCTGGAACTGGCCCCAATCAAATGCGCCCCTCTGGGCAGAGCCGCCCCTGCCCAGAGCCGACCTCGGCCCGCCGGCCGGTCGGGAACGCCTCACCTACTGTCCTGCTGGCCTCCTCTGCCTCTGGGCTCTGCTCCCCTGTGTCCAGATGCTGCCCGTTCCAATGCCTAGGGTCCTGAAGACGTCTCACACTCCCTATCCTGTCCTCTAGCTGCTTTGGTACTCGAGAACACCATCAGCACTGCTCTCTACTCTGTTGCCATCTTGGAGCCTCTGTTCTGTTGTTCTTAAGACAAATCTGCCCACGCCTTTGTTTCTCTAGGTAATTGACATGCATGCATCTTTATCTGCAGTGTATCAGATTCTGCCCACTGTAAGTAGAGTGATCATACAGCCCAGTTTAACTGGAACAGTCAGGTTTACATCAGATGTCTTGACACACCATCCAGTTTACCATTTGTCATCATCACAAGTATCCCTTTTTGGATTTTAACCATAGAATAATCTTTCAAGGTTAAGCATCAAAGAAGACAGGAAACAAGCCACCAAATGAGGGTCTTGCCATGTTGCTTAGTGGGAAGAGCTTTAGACTTGAAAGCAAGGAACTTAATTTAAGTCTCAGCTGTAACACTTTCTGCCTAGATAAGACTCAGTTACCACATCTATAAAATGGGCACAAGTTCTTTCCCCTGTAGCCATTGCTTTGAATTACTTGTTTTGCATTTATTTTTTCAGTTACAATGGAGCTATCTAGTTACATAATCAATGGAGACTTTTGGCCACGGTCAGGGGCTAACCACCTATGGGGTCCACTCAGAGCTAAAAGAATCTAGTAATACCTAAAAAGCATACCAGCTGGTGCTATACCAGCTGGTGCAGCCACACTCCAGGAACTGCTAACTTGGTAGATGGATTTGGAAAATCTAAAAAATTATAAAAGGCATTTATGTGTTGAAATTTAAGAAATTATATCCAAAAGCAATAGTAGTATTGGGAGGTAGATTAACTAAAATAATTGAATTTGTGGAAGGGATTGGAGCCAGTCCTGCAATGTCATTCCCCTGGGAAACCTGGTCTAGAATGTTCTCTCCAGCCTGGTGACTGAGCCCACACCACTCACACAGGCCTGATGTTGACAAGTTCCAAGGGGTTTTCAGGTGCTACTCTACTTCCTTCCCCTGCTTATGGTCAACAGGGCTTCCCATAAGACACCTGTTGACCACATCAGTTCCTCTTCTAGTCACATACCAGATGTGTGCCTGAGACCTTCACTACTCAGAGCCACACAGTATGTCCAAATGCAGAAGGCACTGCTAGGCTTTGTTCAGGTTATTTCCTCTTCTTCACAAGCCCTGTTTCTTCCCACCAGGTAAATGCAGCCACCTTTCAACACTCAAAGTGTGAACTACTCTCTCTCTAACATCACTTCACTGTGAGCTTAATTCTCCTGGCAAACATAGCCATGGTTTACAAGGGACTTTCTCTGTATCTTCTCCCTCCATCCACTGTGAGCCCAAAGAGAGCAGACACTGCCCCACCCAGTTCTGTATCCCCAGTGCCTTACGTAGATACCTTGGTCAGGTTAGCCTCTGAATATAGGTGTTTTGACCCCTGTATTAGGGTTCTTCAGAGAAACAGAATAGAATATTTGTGTGTATATGTGGATGGATAGATGAGATGAGAGATAGATAGGTAGATAGGTAGATGATAGATAGATAGATAGATAGATAGATAGATAGATAGATAGATAGACAGTTTTCATTGATGTTTCATTGATGTTTCCCTTTGGTTTGTACCACCACTGTAGCTGTTGCTGTGGGTGGTGGAGAAGCCCCCAGGGCTATGCTGGAGGGCTGGGCTGGGGATGGCAGTCCTAGACTCCAGCCAGTAGAAAAGTGGTGGGTGGGGAACTGGCTATCCTTACCTCCATCCTGGCTAGGGGAGCAGTCATCCTTGAACCTAGGCTGGCTGAAGGAATGATTGTCCTTATTTCAAGGCTGGCTTGGGGAATGGTCATCCTCACTTCCATGTTGTCTGTGGGAATGGTCATCCTTGCTTCTATGCTGGGTGGAAGATTGGGCATCCTTAACTTTAGGTTGGCTAGGGAGGGCTGGCAGATTTATTGATTTTCTGCCCTGATACCTGAACCTCTTGGGTTGTGGAAAGACTGCTGTTGGAGTCAGGGGAGAGATAGGGCTTTATGTTGGTGTGAACTTTCATCTTGTTTCCTGTGATGTGTAGGATCAGACATGTGCCCATAATATTGTTGTATTTTCTTTCTGCTACTGACTCCTTTATCTCATGTTGCTTAAATCCGAAGTTCTTCATTATTTCTGTTTCTTGGGGGTTTATGTCACCCCAGGACAGTTCACTATATGGCTTCAGTTTCTCCTCATGGCCAATATTGACCCATGGATCTTTCATTGTATCTTCCAAGGTTGTTCTTCAGCTGCAGACAACAATCATTAATTTTTTAAAACAGTTTTTGACATTCTGGAGACAAAGTATGGTACACAGAATTGCCCATTTGATATATGCTGCTTCAGTTCTCACAAATGGCAGTTTTCCTGACACCGTCCTATAGAGAATTACCCACAGGTTCCAAAAATCAACCTTCAGGTTGTCATAGGGTTCGAGCTGCAAGATCGCTGGGGCCATATAAAAGATGGCACTGTAGAAGGTGTACAGTTTATGGTCTGAAAATTATGTTCTGAAGTCAAAGTCTATTAATTTGACATTTAGCTCACTGTTTAGAAGTGTGTTCTCTGGCTTTAGGTCCTAGTGCATGATTCTCCTCTGGTGGCAGAACTGTACCACTGACATCAATTGTTGGAACATGGCTCAGGTTTCCTCCTTGGTAGTGCAGCCATAGTGCTCAAGATAGTCAAGTGAGTATCCTCTTCTCACATGTTTCATGAAGAGAAAATATTGGCCCCAGGTGGCAATCACCTCAAATAACTTGGTGATGGTAGTATGATTTAAGCTCTTAAGAAAAAGTACTTCTTGAAAAACTTCAGAGAAGCCCTGCCATTTCATGATTTTCATAGGCACCTCTGTGCCAGTCAAAATGTGGGGGTCAGTATCACCTCAGCAAAGGATCCCTTGATAATGGTGTTCAATAGCTTATAATTGCCAAAATGGCACTCCTCCTTAGTAGAAATGAGTACAAAGACATGGTGACCTAAAAATAAAAATAAACAAACAAAAAACACAATTGAAATAAATGAAATAAAATAATAGAAAAATGAGGAAAAGAAAATAAAAAATAACAAAATAAGTAAAACAACAAAAAATTAGCAAAATAAATTTTTAAAAATTGAGGAAAATAAAATTTAAAATTAAAATAAAATTAAAAATACAAATAAGAAAAAACCTTTAACATTATTTAAAAATTAAAAAAAAAAAGAGAAAACAAACAAACTTGTCTGTATCCAACAAGTCACCACAAATCAACTTCCTGCTATAATGGACAAATACCTCAGCCCAGCTAGGACCTTATATAGGAGTGGTTTGTAATTCAATCACAATGGCACCTTATGAAGTCAGAACAAGAAATAAAACAATCACAGCTAGAAATAAACTACAGTGGTTTTCTCAATGCTGTCAAGACAGTGTTACTCTGAAAAATAAAGGACCTCCAAAAACTTTTTAAATGCGGGATATCAAAGATTGATATTTACTATATTAGAAAAATAAAGTAAATGCAAAAAGATAAAATAAACTAAAAATGAAAAATCATTCTTACATTCTAGGTCTCAGTTCAAATCTCACCTGCTTAGAGAGGGCTGCCCTGATCCATCTATTTCTATCTGCCTTACCCAGCCCATCACATTTGTCATCTTCATGGCACTGACCCCAGTGCTCCTGACTCTTGCCTACTATCTTCTCTTCCTCAGAAGGGAAGAGCATAACTGTAGTATTCATTGTGTCTAGCACAGAGGGTGGCAACAAAAATAATAAATATTTGACCGCTACATTAATAGAAGAGTTTGGGGGAACAAAAGAAAATATGACCAATAATTTATTTAGTCAAAGTGTAACTGGGGACACTTACCCCCAGAAATGGGGGAGGGGCTTGAGCTACGCATCCAGGGCTGAAGACTTTGCCCTGTGATAAACATGGCCACCTCAAGGGGGCAAAAGCAAACATGGCCCACATTGGCCCTCATTGGCTGAAGGCTGGACACGCCCATTAGCTTTGGCACCATGGATTTCTGGGAGAGGACTTTTGAAACAGAGTGCGCTGGAAAGCCAGAAGTCAGTCCATTCTTTACCCTCCCCTGGTGGAGGTCATGTCAACCTGTGATGAGAGGCCTTGGGGCACAGACTCTGAAAGATGCCTGAAACTGGGCGGTGACTAGAACCAGCTAAGTCACCTACAGTTATAATATTTTTCAGTGGGAGAAGAGGGTCCTGGCTCAATCTTGAACTGACCTGGCAGAGGGTTAACAGGGCAGTTTTACTTTGGGTGTTTTAGAGGACATGGACTTTCAGGCAGAAACTTGCCATTATTTCTGAAGACTTTGGTGATGATAGTCAGCTGTGAACAGATTTTTATTTTTGT
Source organism: Noctilio leporinus (assembly GCA_004026585.1). Lineage (NCBI taxonomy): Eukaryota > Metazoa > Chordata > Mammalia > Chiroptera > Noctilionidae > Noctilio > Noctilio leporinus. The sequence goes on along the minus strand of PVIW01016667.1, from coordinate 10,680 downwards.
GTTATTTTCAGCTCTTGAATCTACCTAGTTGTTATAATGACAACTATTGAAATACTCTGACTTTTCCTTTCCCCTTGCTTATGTTACCCAGATATTTTAGGTAGAAACTTGCCATTAAATAAAGTATTTCTTCCTTTTCCACAGAACTCCATTTTTGGAGATTTGCCTGGTAGGCAGCAAGCAGTAGGAAAACCCCTACTGGTTGGGCTCAGTAACAAAAATGATTCATAAAGAATCTCTACAAAATTCATGTCTGTCCTCACTCAGCTTTTAAGGGAGATATGATAGAAAAAAGAGGAAGAATGAAAGCTGGGTTTCCAATTATGTGGGTGCTTAGTGAACTTGAGGAAAAACCATGTAAAAGGAGCCTTGCTGTAAAGATGAAAGATTATTCATCCTTCCCTCTAGTGGTACTTCCCAAAAAATGCAATGAATTTAGATCTGCAATGATGTTAGAGCATGGGAGAGCCAAAATCCCTCACTCTGCAGTTTGTGGATGGGACACTGAAGTAGAGCCATTTTTTCCTGAGAGAAGTACTTTGCATATCTTTGGCTATTAACTAGTCATGCAGATGACTGGATAAACCTCTTCCCTAAGAAAATGTGAGGGGTTTTTGACCAGAGAATGGTGACAAAAGGATTTACAGGGCTACTGTAGATTTCACAAGTGGCCTGTTTTTGCTCAATTCCTCCACCCCCTAACCCCCACCCAGAGCTGTCACCCTGCTCTCTATCTGTGAGTCTGTCTCTATTTTGCTTGTCAGTTTAGTTTGTTCATTAGATTCCATGTACGAATGAAATCATTTAGTATTTATCTTTCTCTGAGTGGTTTGTTTCATTTAACACAACATTCTCCAGCTGTCACAAAAGCTAAAATTCTCTTTTTTTTGGCTGAGTGGTATTCCATAATTTAAATGTACCATAGTTGTTTTATCCATCCATCTACCGATGGACACTTGGACTGCTTCCGACTCTTGACAATTGTATATTACAATTCAATTAACATAGAGGTGCTTACATTCTTTCAAATTAGTGTTTCAGGATTTTTTGGATATATTCCTAGAAGTGGAATCACTAGATCATTAGGCAACTCCATTTTTAATGTTTGAGTTTCTCCATATTCCTTTCCATTCCCACCAACAGTGCACAAGTGTCCCCCTATCTCCACAACCAGCACTTGTTTGTTGATTTATTGATGTTAGCCATTCTGACTAGTTTGTGGTGACATCTGATATTGCTGTTAATTCGCATTTCTCTAATGAATAGTGACATTGAGCATTTTTTCATATGTCTATGGGCCATCTGTATGTCCTCTTTGGAGAAGTGTCAATTCTGGTCCTTTGCCTATTTTTTATTTGCAATATTTTTGGTGTTGAGTTTTATAAGCTGTTTATACATTTTGGATATTAACTCCTTACCAGGTGTATCAGTGAATATGTTCCCCACTTCAGGGGATTTGTTTTTTTATTTTGAAGGTTTCCTTAGCTATGCAAAAATTTTTGAGTTTGACATAGTCCCTCTTATTTGTTTATGTGTTCTTTTTCACACTTGCCTGAGGAGACATAAAAAAAAAAAAAAAAAAAAAAATGTTGCTACAAGCAAAATAGCCAAGATTTTACTGCCTAAGTTTTTGCTAGGATTTTTATGGTTTCAGGTCTAACATTTAAATCTTCAATCTATATTTGAATTTATTCTTGTATGTGGTGTAAGAAGGTGGTCTAGTTTCACATTTCTGCATGTACCTGTCCAATTTTTCCAGCATCATTTATTGCATAAATTCTCTTTAGCTCATTATATGTCTTGCTTCTTTTGTCAAACATTAATTGACTATAAAGGTGTGGGTTAATTTCTGGGCTCCCTATTATGTTCCATTGATCTGTGTGCCTGTTTTTATGCCAGTATCATGCTGTTTTGATTACTATGGCCTTATACTATTGTTTGATATTAGGTTGTGTGATTCCTCCAATATTATTCTTTCTCTTCATTGTAGTTGTTATGTGGAGCCTTTTGTGGTTTCATATTTTTTGAAAGATTTGTTCTAGGTCTGTAAAATATGCCATTGGGACCTTGATAGGATTGCTTTGTGTAGTATGGACATTTTAATGATGCTACTTCCTCCTATCCATGAACACAGTATGTGCTTCCACTTATTTATATCTTCTTCAATTTCTTTCTGCAGTGTTTTATAATTTTCTGAGTATAGGTCTTTTATAGCCTTGATTAAATTTATTACTAGGTATTTTATTCTTTTTGAAGCAATTTTAAATGGGATTGTTTTAATTTCCCTTTCTGATGGTCCATTATTGGCATATAAAAATGCAACTACTGACTGGATATTAATTTTGTATCTGGTTACTTTGCTGAATTCATTTATCAGTTCTAATAGTTTCTTGGTGGAATCTTAGGGGTTCTCTATCATCTCATATTATCTGCAACTAAAGGCAGTTTTACTTCTTCCCTTCCAAATTGAATGCCTTTTATTTCTCCTTTTTGTTTAATTACTATGGCTATGACTTCCAATAGTATGTTCAATATAAGAGGTGGAAACAGATATTCCTCTCTTTTCTGATCTTAAGGTTTTTAAACCTTAAGTTTTACCCATTGAGTATGATTCTGGCAGTGGGTTTGTCATATATGGTCTTTATTATGTTTAGGTATGTTTACTCTATTCCCACTTTGATGAGATAGTTTATTATAAATGAGTGCTGGATTTTATCAAATGTTTTTCTGCATCCATTGATAGGATCATGTGGTTTTTAGTCTTTATTTTATTTATGTGGTGTGTCACACTTATTCATCTGTGAATGTTGTACTGTTCTATCAGAATTCAGAAGGAAACCGACCAGACACTGGGGAGGTGCAGGAGTACAATCCTTTATTCACGCGTGGTCCCAGAGGAGAAGCTCTCCAAATTCTGGGCCCTGAGCTGGGGCAAGCAGCAACTTTTATAGCTGAAGCTTTACTCCTTAGCCTATGTGGCGTAAGCTGGTGTACAGAAGCAAAAGTAGCAGTTAGACCTAGTTTTCGGCGCGTTTCTTATCACTCAAGCTGGCTGCCGCCCAAGAGCCAAGGCCATTAAGGGGGACTAGCCAAGGCCGTTAAGGGGGCTTCCTTACAGTACCACCTTGCATTCCCAGATTAAATCTGACTTGATCATGATGTATAATCTTTTTGCTGTATTTGGTTTGCTAATATTTTGTTGAGGACTTTATTAAGCATCTATGTTCATTAGATATGTTAGCCTATAATTTCCCTTTTTGTGGTGTTTTTATCTTGTCTTGGAATTAGGATAATGCTGGCCTCATAAAATGAATTTGGGGAGTCTTCCCTCCTCTTGACAGTTTTGGAATAGTTTGAGAAGGAGAGGTGTTAATTTTTCTAGGAATGCTTGATGAAATTTTCTTATAAAGCCATCCAGTCCAGGGTTTTTGTTTGTTGGGATTAAAATAAATTACTGCTTTAATTTCACTAGGTGTAATCTGTTTGTTAAGGTTCTCTGATTCCTCCTGACTTAGTTTTAGAAGATTGTATATTTGTAGGACTTTATCCATTTAATTCAGATTTTTTTTTTTTTTTTGGCATGTAGTTGGTTGTAATATTTTCTCACAATCTTTTAATTTCTTTGTTATCGTGTGTTATTTATCCTCTTTCATTATAATTTTATTTGGGCCCTCCTCTTTCTTTTATAATTTTATTTTTTAACTAAAAATTTTTAAATTTAATTTTATTGTTGTATTACATCCATCCCCTTTTTCCTTCCCTCTGTCCCCTTCCCCACCCACCCAATCCCCCCAAAGTCCCACTCATTGTTCATATCCATGGTTCTTCCATACTAGTTCCTTGATTAAATTGCTTCCCTCCTTTGCCTCCTCCTCTCTACCCAGTTGAGATCTATTTATTGTATTCATGTATATGGTTCTGTTTTGCTTATTTGTTTTGTTCATTACTGTCTTGAAATGGGTGAGATCATATGGTATTTGTCTTTCACTGACTGGCTTATTTCATTAAGCATAGTACTTTCTAGTTCCATCCATGTTGTTGCAAAGGTTAAAAGTTCCTTCTTTCTTTGTGCTGTGTAGTATTCCATTGTGTAAATGTACCAAAGGTTTCTGACCCAATCATCCATTGATGGGCACTTAGGCTGTTTCCAGCACTTGGCTATTGTATATAGTGCTGCTATGAACATAGGGGTACATAGGTTCTTAAGAATTGGTGTTTCAGGGTTCTTCAGGTTTAGTCCTAGTAGTGGAATTGCTGGATCAAAAGGCAGTTCCATTTTTAGTTTTTTAAGGAAACCCCATACTGTTTTCCACAGTGGCTGCACCAGCCTGCATTCCCACCAACAGTGTATGAGAGTTCCCTTTGCCCCGCACCCTCGCCAACACTTGTTGTTTGTTGATTTGCTGATGATTGCCATTCTGACAGGTGTGAAGTGGTATCTTAATGCAGTTTTAATTTGCATCTCTCTGATGACTAGCGATGTTGAGCATTCTTTCATATGCCTCTGGGCCCTTTGTATATCTTCCTCAGTGAGTTGTCTGCTCAGGTCCTTTGCCCATTTTTTAATTGGGCTGTCTGTTCTCCCTGGTGTTGAGTCGCATTAGTTCTTTATATATTTTGGATATCAAACCCTTGTCTGAGGTATCATTGGCAAATATGTTTTTCCATACAGTTGGTTCCCTTTTAATTTTGCTGGTGTTTTCTTCAGCTGAACGGAAACTTTTCAATTTGATGTAGTTTCATTTGTTTATTTGTTCTTTTATTTCCTTTGCCCTTAGTGAAGTATCAGCAAACATATTTCTGCATAGGACATGAATAGCCACAGCAATCTTGAAAAAGAAGAACAAGGGGTGGGAAGATGGCGACAGAGTAGAGAGCAGTGCTGATGGTGTTCTCGAGTACCAAAGTAGCTAGAGGACAAGATAGGGAGCATGAGACATCTTTAGGACCCTAGGAATTGGAGCGGTCAGCATCTGGACACAGGGGAGCACAGCCCAGAGGCAGAGGAGGCCAGCAGGACAGTAGGTGAGGCATTCCTGACCGACCAGCCAGCGGGCCGAGGACTGCTCTGGGCAGAGGCGGCTCTGCCCAGAAGGGCGCATTTGGCTAAGGTCAGCTCTGGGTTCCCTGGCAACTGGAAGTCTCAACAGTGAAGTGCGGGTGGCGAGGGCAAACACTGTAGGGAACGCGGAATTGAACTATTGCAGGGGAGGGACTGTGTGAGAGACTCACTCCGGCAAGAGGGAGAGGAGGCTCCTTGCAGGGCTAGAGGTGGAGGAGAAGAGTCCTGCAGGAAGCTGGAGTGGGAGAGCGGGGAAGTGTACCAGCTGGGTCGGTGAAAGGGCTGAAAACAGTGCTGCTGGGTCACTGGGGAAACAGCAACTAGAAGCCCCTGCGAGGGGGAAGGCCCAGCCCTGTGAAACCACACAGGGCCCCAGGCTTCGCGGAAACTCCAAACAGCGAGCCTGTGAGCCGTGAACAAGTGGAGGGGGCAACTGACCCGCCATTGCTGGAGACAAAGGCTGCACCGCCCAAGCCTGGGAGGGGCTCAACATGGAGGCTGTGTAAAGGACTCCTCTGAGAGCTGGTTGGCTTCGAGGATTGGTGCCCACCCCAGAAGGGCGGGACAGTGTAGGCGGACCCTGGACACTGTTGACGGACAGGGGGGGCCTCCTCCCGGAATTGCAGGGGTGGGGCCAGTTGTCACAGGGACTGGCAAAGATTCGGGCTGCCCTGCAGGGGTGCTGTGTGCTCCTCAGGGGCAGGAACCTCCTCCAGGAGTGGGAGGGGGCACCCTGCAGGCTCCAGAATACTGGCAGCCCTAAAACCCAGCTAGGCTGAGGAAGGCCCAGCCTACCTGGGGGCGGACACTCAGAATCAGCCCTGACTGTGACAATCAGAGGCCCTGCCACATGCCAAGACCAGCTAGAATATAGACTATAGACTGTAGACTGTAAAGTCCTGACCAAGAAAAAGAGGCAGCCTCAGGAAAGGGATTGCTGCTAATCTCAAGCACCTGAGTTATATCGAGAGCAATATGAACTATTAATCCCCAACATATCCTTTGCAAAAGTTACTTCTCACATATTCTTACTCCCCCCCTTACCTCAATCCACCTAAATACCCAAGACCCTCCCCCTACTCTTGAATTAAAGTCTAATCACTCTGTGGCTACAACACATTCCCAGTCCTCAATCTAAGTATTCCTCCCTTCCCCAGCCACCTAAACCCTTTCTTTATTCTTTTCTTCCTTCTTCTTTTTTTCTTTTTTTAATTTTTCCTTTTCCTTTTCTTCCTGGTAAAGCCCACAGGTTCTGGCTCCACCTGGACCAATCAGAAATCATAAAGAGGGAACAGACACCTAAAACTTTTCTTTATTAATATTGATTTCTCTTTGTCTTGTATTTCAAGTAATGGGAAACAAAGGCCTGCAACCAAGAATACACTACCCAGCAAGGCTCTCATTCAAGATAGAAGGAGAAATAAGGAGCTTCCCAGACAAAAAAAGACTAAAAGAATACATCTCTACCAAACCAGCATTGCAAGAAATGCTAAAGGGTCTGCTATAAAAATAAGTAAACAAATAAAATGAAGAAACAGAGAAAGCCAGAGAGGAATACAGACACAAAGGGAGAAAATGGCAATGAATAAGTATCAATCAATAATAACCTTAAATGTAAATGGATTAAATGCACCTATCAAAAGACATAGGGTAGCCGAATGGATACAACAACATGACCCACATATATGCTGTCTTCAAGACACCCACCTCAGAACAAAAGATTGACACAGATTCAGGGTGAAGGGATGGAAAACTATATATCAAGCAAATGGACATGAAAAAACAGCTGGAGTAGCAATACTGATTTCAGATAAATTAGATTTTACAATGAAGGACATAGAAAGGGACAAAGATGGACATTTCATAATACTTAAGGGAACAATCCATCAAGAAGAAATAACTCTGATAAACATATATGCACCCAACATAGGAGCTCTGAAATATATAAGGAAAATCTTGGAAGACTTTAAGAAAGCCATAGACAGCAACACACTAATAGTAGGGGATTTTAATACCCCACTATCAATAATGGACAGATATTCCAAACAAAAAATCCCCAGAGATGTTGTGGCATTGAACAACACTCTAGAGGAAATGGACCTAACTGATGTATACAGAGTCTTTTACCCCAAAGAAGCAAAATACACATTCTTTTCAAATGCATGTGGCTCATTCTTCAAGATAGACCACATGGTATGTCACAAGAAAAGCCTCCACAAATACAGGAAAATTGAAATCATACAAAGTATCTTCTCAGATCACAATGGCTTGAAACTAGAAACCAAATTCAAGGGAATAAGCCAAAAATTGTCTAACTCATGGAGACTGAATAACATGCTTTTAAGCAATGAAGGGGTCAACAAGGAGATCAAAGATGAAATCAAAAAGTTCCTGGAAACAAATGACAATGAACACACAACAGCCCAAAATCTATGGGATACAGCAAAGGCAGTTCTCAGGGGGAAATTTAGAGCAATACAGGCCTTCCAAAAAAGGTTACAAGAAGTTTATAAAAATGACCTAACCACAAAGCTGCAAGAACTAGAGGAGCAACAACAAACAAAGCCCAGAGTAAGTAGAAGGAAGGAAATCATCAAGATCAGAGCAGAACTAAATAACTCAGAGATTCAATCTACAATTTGAAGAATCAACAGGTCCAGGAGTTGGTTCTTTGAAAAAATAAACAAAATTGACAAGCCCTTATGCAGACTCATCAAGTAAAAGAGAGAGAGGACCTAAATAAACAGAATCAGAACTGAGAGAAGGGAAATCACGACCGATACCTCAGAAATACAAAAGATTGTAAGAAATTACTACGAACAACTCTATGACAAAAAAATATGACAACCTGGATGAAATGGACACATTTCTGGAAATGTATAATCTACCAAAACTGAACCCAGAAGAAGCAGAAAGCCTGAATAGACCAATAACAACTAGTGAAATTAAAGAAGTAATCCAAAATCTCCCAAAGCACAAAAGCCCTGGTCCAGTTGGCTACACAGGTGAATTTTACCAAACATTTCAAGAAGAACTTCTCCTAGCCTCCTCAAACTGTACCAAAAAACTCAGGAAGAGGGAAGACTCCCAAACTGTTTCTATGAGGCCAATATTATTCTAATCCCAAAACCAGGGTAAGATCCAACTAAGAAAGAAAGCCATAGGCCAATATCTCTGATGAACATAGATGCTAAAATTCTCAACAAAATATTGGCCAATCGGATTCAGCAGTATATCACAAAGATCATACACCATGATCAAGTTAGCTTCATCCCAGGGATGCAAGGATGGTACAACATTCGTAAATCAATAAATGTAATACACCACATCTACAAATTGAAAGATAAAAACTATATGATCATATCAATAGATGCTGAAAAAGCATTTGATAAAGTGCAACAACCATTTATGATAAAAACCCTCAGCAAAATGGGAATAGAGGGAGCATACCTCAACATCATAAAGGCCATCTATGAGAAACCTGAAGCCAACATCATACTTAATGGACAAAAACTGAAAGCTTTCCCCCTAAGATCAGGAACAAGATAAGGCTGTCCACTTTCTCCACTTCTATTCAACAATGTCTTGGAAGTTCTAGCTATAGCCATCAGAGAAGAAAAAGGAATCAAAGGTATCCAAATAGGAAAGGAGGAAGTCAAACTGTCATTCTTTGCAGATGATATGATAGTGTACATGCAAACCGCGATTGGCTACACCAAAAATTTAATCAACCTAATAAGCAAATTTAGCAAAATAGCTGGGTATAAAGTCAATATCCAGAAGTCAAAAGCATTTTTGTATACCAATAATGAAACAACAGAAATAGAAGTGAAAAAACAAATCCCATTCACCATAGCAACAAGAAAAATAAAGTACCTAGGAATCAAATTAACTAAGGAGGTCAAAGACCTGTACTCAGAAAACTACAGAACAATGAAGAAAGAAATCAAGGAAGACACAAATAAATAGAAGCATATACCAAGTTCGTGGATGGGAAGAATTAACATCATTAAAATGTCCATACTACCCAAAGCAATCTACAGATTCCATGCAATCCCAATTAAAATACCAATGACAGACTTCACAGAAATAGAAAAAATACTTCAAAACTTTATATGGAGCTAAAAATTCCCATGAATTGCCACCACAATCTTGAGAAAGAAGAACAAGGTAGGAGAAATCACAATACTGGACTTCAAACAATACTACAAGGCTACTGTCATCAAAACAGCATGGTACTGGCATAAAAACAGACATATAGATCAATGGAACAGAATAGAGAGCCCAGAAATTAACCCAGGACTCTATGGTCAACTAATATTTGACAAAGGGGGAAGGAACATAAAATGGAGTAGAAACAGTCTCTTCAACAAATGGTGTTGGGAGAACTGGACAGCAACATGCAAAAAGATAAAACTAGACCACCAACTTACACCATATACCAAAATAAACTCAAGATGGATAAATGATTTAAACATAAGTAGTGCCACCATAAAGGTCCTGGAGAAAAATATAGGCAGTAAACTTTCAGATATCCTACGCAAAAATATGTTTACTGATACTTCACCAAGGGCAAAGGAAATCAAAGAATGAATCAACAAATGGGACTATATCAAATTGAAAAGTTTCTGTTCAGCTAAAGAAAATATCAGCAAAATTCAAAGGGAACCAACTATATGGGAAAACATAATTGCCAATGAAACCTCAGACAAGGATCTGATCTCCAAAATATATAAAGATCTAATGCGACTCAACACCTGGGAGACAGGCAGACCAATTAAACAATGGGCAGAGGACCTGAACAGACAAGTCACTGAGGAAGATATACAAAGGGCCCAGAGGCATATGAAAGAATGCTCAACATCGCTAGTCATCAGAGAGATGCAAATTAAAACTACAATAAGATACCACCTCACACCTGTCAGAATGGCAATCATCAGCAAATCAACAAACAACAAGTGTTGGCGAGGATGCGGGGCAAAGGGAACCCTCGTACACCGTTGGTGGGAATGTAGGCTGGTGCAGTCACTTTGAAAACAGTATGGGGTTTCCTTAAAAAACTGAAAATGGAACTGCCTTTTTATCCAGGAATTCCACTACTTGGACTATACCCAAAGAATACTGAAACACCAATTCATAAGAACCTATGCACACCTATGTTCATAGCAGCACTATTTACAATAGCCCAGTGCTGGAAACAGCCTAAGTGCCCATCAGTGGATGATTGGATCCAAAAACTGGTACATTTACACAATGGAATTCTATATAGCAGAAAGAAAGAAGGAACTTGTACCCTTTGCAACAACATGGATGGAACTGGAGAGTGTTATGCTTAGTGAAATAAGACAGTCAGTGAAGGACAAGTATCATATGATCTCACCCATTATGGGACAGTAATGAGCAAAACTAATAACAAGCTAAAAATAACCAAGTATATGAATACAAGGAATAGGCCTTCAGTGGTCAAGGGGAAAGAGGTTGGGGGGAGGGGGGAGGCAGAGGCAAGAAAGGGGTGCAGCTTAGACAAGAACCTAGTATAAAGGAATCATGGACATGGACAACAGTTGGGATTGACTTTGGGGGAATGGGTGGGTGGGGAGGGGAGCAAAAAGGGGATG
>PVIW01016666.1:0-16013 GCA_004026585.1 Noctilio leporinus | reverse complement strand
TTGTTCTTCTTTCTCAAGATTGTGGTGGCTATTCGTGGGCGTTTTTGGCTCCATATAAATTTTTGAAGTATTTTTTCTATTTCTGTGAAGTCTGTCATTGGTATTTTAATTGGGATTGCATTGAATATGTAGATTGCTTTGGGTAGTATGGACATTTTAATGATGTTCATTCTTCCCATCCACAAACATGGTATATGCTTCCATTTATTTGTGTCTTCCTTGATTTCTTTCTTCATTGTTCTGTAGTTTTCTGAGTACAGGTCTTTGACCTCCTTAGTTAAGTTGATTCCTAGGTACTTTATTTTTCTTGTTTCTATGGTAAATGGGATTTGTTTTTTCGCTTCTATTTCTGTTGTTTCATTATCGGTATACAAAAATGCTTTTGATTTCTGGATATTGACTTTATACCCAGCTATTTTGCTAAATTTGCTTATTAGGTTGAGTAAATTTTTGGTGGAGCCCATCGGGTTTTGTATGTACACTATCATATCATCTGCAAGTAATGACAGTTTGACTTTCTCCTTTCCAATTTGGATACCTTTGATTCCTTTTTCTTCTCTGATGGCTATAGCTAGAACTTCCAAGACAATGTTGAATAGAAGTGGAGAAAGTGGACAGCCTTGTCTCGTTCCTGATCTTAGGGGGAAAGCTTTCAGTTTTTGTCCATTAAGTATGATGTTGGCTTCAGGTTTCGCCTAGATGGCCTTTATGATGTTGAGGTATGCTCCCTCTATTCCCATTTTGCTGAAGGTTTTTATCATAAATGGTTGCTGCACTTTATCAAATGCTTTTTCAGCATCTATTGATATGATCATATGGTTTTTCTCTTTCAATTTGTTGATGTGGTGTATTACATTTATTGATTTTCATATGTTGTACCATCATTGTCTCCTTGGGATGAAGCACACTTGATCATGGTGTATGATCTTTGTCATATACTGCTGAATCCGATTGGCCAATATTTTGTTGAGAATTTTAGCATCTATGTTGTTCAGAGATATTGGCCTGTAGCTTTCTTTCTTAGTTGGATCTTGCCCTGGTTTTGGGATTAGAATAATATTGGCCTCATAGAAAGAGTTTGGGAGTCTTCCCTCTTCCTGAATTTTTTGGTATAGTTTGAGGAGGATAGGAGTTAGTACTTCTTGAAATGTTTGGTAAAATTCACCTGTGTAACCATCTGGTCCATGGCCTTTGTGCTTTGGGAGATTTTGGATTACTTCTTTAATTTCACTAGTTGTTATTGGTCTATTCAGGCTTTCTGCTTCTTCTGGGTTCTGTTTTGGTAGATTAGACTTTTCCAGAAATGTGTCCATTTCATCCAGGTTGTCATATTTTTTGTCATATAGTTGTTTGTAGTGATTTCTTACAATCTTTTGTATTTCTGAGGTATCAGTTGTGATTTCCCCTCTTTCAGTTCTGTTTCTGTTTATTTGGGTCCTCTCTCTCTTTTTCTTGATGAATCTGGATATGGACTTGTCAATTTTGTTTATTTTTTCAAAGAACCAGCTCCTGGACCTGTTGATTCTTCAAATTGTAGTTTGAATCTCTGAGTTATTTAGTTCTGCTCTGATCTTGATGATTTCTTTCCTTCTACTTGCTCTGGGCTTTGTTTGTTGTTGCTCCTCTAGTATTTGCAGCTTTGTGGTTAGGTCATTTTTGTAAACATCTTTTAACCTTTTTTGGGAGGCCTGTATTGCTATCAATTTCCCCCTGAGAACTGCCTTTGCTGTATCCCATAGGTTTTGGGCTGTTGTGTGTTCATTGTCATTGGTTTCCAGGAACTTTTTGATTTCATCTTTGATCTCATTGTTGACCCCTTCATTGCTTAAAAGCATGTTATTCCGTCTCCATAAGTTAGAGAATTTTGGGGGTTTTGCCTTGAATTTGGTTTCTACTTTCAAGCCATTGTGATCTGAGAAGATACTTTGTATGATTTCCATTTTCCTGTATTTGTGGAGGCTTGTCTTGTGACATACCATGTGGTCTACCTTGGAGAATGATCCATGTGCATTTGAACAGAATGTGTATTTTGCTTCTTTGGGGTAAAAGACTCTGTATACATCAGTTAGGTCCATTTCCTCTAGAGTGTTGTTCAATGCCACAACACCTCGGGGGATTTTTTGTTTGGAAGATGTGTCCATTGTTGATAGTGGGGTATTAAAATCCCCTACTATTGGTGTGTTGCTGTCTATGTCTTTCTTAAAGTCTTCCACGATTTTCCTTTTATATTTTGGATCTCCTATGTTGGGTGCATATATGTTTATCAGAGTTATTTCTTCTTGATGGATTGTTCCCTTAAGTATTATGAAATGTGCATCTTTGTCCCTTTTTATGGACTTCATTGTAAAATCTATTTTATCTGAAATCAGTATTGCTACTACAGCCTTTTTTTTCATGTCCATTTACTTGATATATAGTTTTCCATCCCTTCACTCTCAATCTGTGTCAATCTTTTGTTCTGAGGTGGGTCTCTTGAAGATAGCATATATGTGGGTCATATTGTCTTATCCATTCGGCTACCCTATGTTTTTTGATTGATGCATTTAATCCATTTACATTTAAGGTTATTATTGATTGATACTTATTCATTGCCTTTTTCTCCCTTTGTGTCTGTATTCCTCTTTGGCTTTCTCTGTTTCTTCACTTTATTTGGTTACTTATTTTTATAGCAGACCCTTTAGCATCTCTTGCAATGCTTGTTTGGTAGAGATGTATTCTTTTAGTCTTTTTTTTTTTGTCTGGGAAGCTCCTTATTTCTCCTTCTATCTTGAATGAGAGCCTTGCTGGGTAGAGTATTCTTGGTTGCAGGCCTTTGTTTACCATGACTTGAAATACTTTTTGCCATTCCCTTCTGGCTTGAATTGTTTCTGTTGAATAATCGTTTGATAGCCTTATTGGAGCCCCTTTGTATGTTATTTGTCTTTTCTCTCTTGATACTTTTAGGATTCTTTGTCTTTGAAATTAGCCACTTTAATAATAATGTGTCTTGGTGTTGGTCTGTTTGGGTTGATTTTCATTGGGACCCTCTGTGCTTCCTGAACTGGATTCATGTTTTCACTCATCATGTTAGGGAAATTTTCTATCATGACTTTTTTGCACAGGTTTTGCATTCCTTGTTTCTCTTCTCCTTCTGGTATCTCTATGATATGGATGTTGTTATGTTTCATGTTGTCCTGCAGCTCTCTGAACCCCTCTTCAGTCTTCTTCAGCCTTTTTTTATTCTCTTGTACTGTCTTGGAGTATTTGTCTACATTATCCTCCAACTCGCTGATCTGGTCCTCTGCTTCCTCTAGCCTACTGTTGATTTCTTCCATGTATTCTTCAATTCAGGAATTGTATTCTTCATTTCCTCCTGGCACTTATTGATAGTTTCCATGTTCTTTTTCATGCTGTTGTAGTTCTCAGGAAGTTTCTTGTAACTTCCCTGGAGTTCTTTGTAATTTCCCTGGAGTTCTTTGTGGTTCTCCTGGAGTTGTTCACAGTGTTCTTTGATGTGGCTGAACTCACCGAGCTTCTCTATCATCATTCTTTTGAATTCCTTATCTGATATTCCAGATGCCTCTGTTTCATTTTGTGTTCTTTCTGGGGATTCTTCCTTTCCTTTTGGTGATGGACTGATTCTTTTTTTCCCCATTTTGGGTATCTGTTATTGGTTGCTTTTTATTTATTTATTTATTTTTGTTCTTTCCTTGGGTTAACCTGTTTTGCTGCCTTGCCTTAGTTTAGCACTCTTCTGTGATAGGATATTTGTGGAGTTCAGTGTTGCTGCCTCCCAGATTTTCTCCACTTGCTGTTCTTGGTGTGTCCTTTATTTGGGCTGTCTGGTTGTATTCTGGGCCTGTGGGCTTTTAGCAGAAACAAAATCAAAATCAAACAAACAAACAAAAAAACAACAACAAAAAACCAAACCAATCCAATCAAAACAAAAAAAAAATGCAAAAGGAAAAAAGAAGATAATAATAATAAGAAGAAAGGGTTTAGTTGGCTATTCACCCTTAAAAATCCCTGACTGGTCCAGATGGAGCCTGGACCTGAGGGCTTTTAGCAGAGGGAAAAAAAAGAAAGAAAGAAAGGGAGAAAGTCACAAGAGAAAGAGAAATCAATATTAATAAAGAAAGGGTTTAGGTGCCTTTTCACGCTTTATGGTCTTTGTTTGGTCCAGGTGGAGCCAGGACCAGTGGATTTTATCAGGGAGGAAAGAAAGGAGAAAGAAAGAAAGAAAAAAAAAGAGGGTGGGGGAAAGTCACAAGACAAAGAGAAATCAATATTAATAAAGAAAGGTTTTATGTGTCTGTTCCCCCTTTATTATTTCTGATTGGTCCAGGTGGAGCCAAAACCTGTGGGCTTTACCAGGAAGAAAAGGAAAAGAAAAAATTTAAAAAAAAAAGAGGAAGGAAGAGAAGAATAAAGAAAGGGTTTAGATGACTGGAGAAGGGAGGAATACTTAGATTGAGGACTGGGAATGCATTGTAGCCACAGAGTGAGTAGACTTGAATTCGAGAGTAGTGGGGAGGGTCTTGAGTATTTAGGTGGATTGAGGTATGGGGGGGATTAAGAATATGTGAGAAGTAACTTTTGCAAAGGATATGTTGGGGATTAATATTTCATATTGCTCTCGGTATAACTCATGTGCTTGAGATTAGCAGCAATCCCTTTCCTGAGGCTGCCTCTTTTTTTTGGTCAGGACTTTACAGTCTATAGTCTATATTCTAGCCAGTCTTGGCGTGTGGCAGGGCCTCTGATTGTCACAGTCAGGGCTGATTCTGAGTGTCTGCCCCCAGGTAGGATGGGCCTTCTGCAGCCTGGCTGGGTTTTAGGGCTGCTGGTATTCTGGAGCCTGCAGGGTGCCCCCTCCCACTCCTGGTGGAGTTTCCTGCCAGGGATGAGCACTCAGCACCCCTGCAGGGCAGCTGGCAACTTTGCAGGTCCCTGTGATGACTGGCCCCTCCCCCGCAGTTCTGGGAAGAGGCCACCCCTGTCCATCAACACTGTCTGGGGTCCTCCTACACTGTCCCACCCTTCCTGGGCAGGTACCACTCCTCCAAGCCAACCAGGTCTCTGAGGAGTCCTTTAAGTGGCCTCTGTGATGAGCCCCTCCCAGGCGTGGGCGGTGAGGCCTTTGTCTCTGGCAGTGGCGGGTCAGTTACCCCCTCTACTAGTTCCCAGCTTGCCGTTTGGAGTTTCCAAGGAGCCTGTTGGTTGCGCAGGGCTGGGCCTCTCCCCTCGCAAGGGCTTCTAGCTGCTGTTTCCCAGGTGGCCCAGCAGCACCTTTTTCAGCCCTCTAGCTTCCCCAGCCATTGCACTTCCCCGCTCCCCAGCTCCGGCTTCCAGCAGGCCTCTTCTCCTTGGCCTCTAGCCCCTCGAGGAGCCTCCTCTCCCTGTTGCCAGAGTGAGTCTCTCACACAGTCCCTCCCCTGCAAGCATTCAATTCCACGTTCCCTACATCATTTGCCCTAGCTGCCAGCACTTCACTGGCGACTTCCAGTCACCAGGGAGCCTGGAGCTGGCCTCAGTCAAATGCACCCCTCTGGGCAGAGCCGCCACTGCCCAGAGCCAACCTCGGCCCACCAGCCAGTTGGTCGGGAATGCCTCACCTACTGTCCTGCTGGCCTCCTTTGCCTCTGGGCTGTGCTCCCCTGTGTCCAGATGCTGCCCGCTCCAATTCCTAGGGTCCTGAAGACATCTCATGCTCCCTATCTTGTCCTCTAGCTGCTTTGGTACTCAAGAACACCATCAGCACTGCTCTCTACTCTGTTGCCATCTGTTGCCATCTTCTATCCTCCTTATTTTAAAATAACAACAAGAAAAGAATCTGAGACTCAGAATGATTAAATTACTTGACTAAAGTAACAGAGAAGGGGGCAAGAGGGAAGGTATTCAAATCTAATGTCTTGAGTCCAGTGTCCAAGCTGTCTTTATTTCAATATGCAAACTCTGAATAAGCCATAAGCACCAAATGAAATATACAGAAATATATATAACCTTATTACCCACACCAACACTAATACTGACTTAAAGGTTAAAAACAAGTTTGTGGCAAACAGCTTACAATAAGTATTTTATGACATAATAATTAATACTTTTTACCAAATAAAATTTAATGATGCAAAAACTAATTAGGTATAATAATTACATCGCATATCAAAAAAAGTAAATAGCTTTCCAGGCAATATAACAAGGCTAAACAGTATATATTAATTATTAATAAGTGGCATAAACCTGCATTACCCAAAGTATAATACCCACACATTTTGTGGCAGTAAAAATTATGTTAGGCCCATAAATGTAAATACATTTTTAAAAATTATGTTTTAATGTTTTGATTGTCTAATTATGGCCAGTGATATTATTTTTCCTTTTTTAAAAGTATTGAAGTTTCCTTTTAAACTAAATTTTTCTTTGATTAATAATTTTTGGATACTAGTTAACAGTGTCTGCAGCCATCATAGTCACCAGTGGTCCAAATGAAGTTCAATCCCTTTGTGACTTGTGACCTGAGCAAGATTAGTAAAATGCATTTGAGTGTATCTTCTCACATTTGCAGGAAGATAATGTCTTCTCCTTTTTCCAAATAGCTGAGACAGAAGTACAATGTTTGATCCATGCCCATCTGAAAGGATAATGAAGTTCGGGTTGTGTGAGGACATTACAAAGGGCAGCAGATTGGCAAAGTAGTCCAGGTTTACAGGAAGAAATATGTCATCCACATTGAACAAGTGTAATGGGAGAAAGCTAATGGTACAACTGTTCATGTGGGCATTTACCCCAGCAAGGTAGTTATCACCAGACTAAAACTGGACAAAGACCACAAAAAGATCTTTGAACGTAAAGCCAAATCTCACCAAGTAGGAAAGGAAAAGGGAAAATACAAGGAAGAAACAATTGAGAAGATGCAAGAATAATGTAATCTTATACAACTTTCATTAAAATCTTGAAGAGCCAAAAGAGGGGGGCTACTAAATATTGATATATATATATGAATACCTTTTGACCTAGCAGTTCTGTTCCTACTTGTAGACCTAACAGAAATTGTGTATATATGTACACCAAAGGATAAACAAGAAAAATACTCATTGCAGTCTTATTTGCAATAGTTCTAAGCTATAAACTAACCAAATGGTTATCAAGAGTTGAGCAGATAAATAAATCTGGTATATTCATATAATGAAAGCTAATTCAGTAATAAAAATAACCAAACAAAATATGAATGAATCTTTTAAATAGTGAGAGAAAGAAGCCAGACACTATATAATAAAATGAAAAGCTCCTTGAAAATAGTAGGCATTCAATGCATATTAGTTTGTTTTTCCTGAGTATCATTTGTAATAGTGTTTCTGTTATTGTTTTCCATTCTCTTAGCATTCACAGATGAACCCTTCCTTCACTTAGAATCTACAACATGATATTGTCCTTTGAGACACTTCTCTACACTCCCATTCAAGGAGGAAAGCTACTGTCTTGATAATTAATGCCTTTATATCAGATATTTCAGTAGTGGAGTGACTGAGTCAGCATATATACCAGTATGGCCTTTTCAAAAGATCCCATTACACTGGGAAGATAAGCAGAGAAGCTTCTCTCTCTCTATTGTGTCCTCTTCTGCTTCTTTACATTGCAGAAGTAAAATCCAATATGCAAGTGGAAATCACAAAGGAAATACAGCTAAACCAAGGTAAGTAAAAAGGAGTAAGAAAAGGAGAAATGAAACTACTATTGTATATAGAAAATATAATAGCTTTCATAGAAAGTACTAAAGAATATTATTGGGGTCCCCCTGGGGAGGTATAGGTGCATGGAGCCCTGCATAGGCTAGGCCTGTAAGACCTGACCAGAAATCCAGGAAAGCTGGGTGCATTCAGGCCTCAATGCTGTAGCCAGTGGGCCCTGGTGGGAATCTGGCCATAAGAACATTCCATATGATGTTTGAAGCTTGCCATACTCTTACTTCACTTGATCACTCTATTTTTCTAGCAGCAGAGGTTTTAATTTGTTTTTCCCCAGAGGTTTTAATTTTGACTTAAAATGAACACACCCTGACCTGAGGAAGATCTCAGTGTTCCTTCAATTGTTATTCCTGAATAATACCTGTTTTCTGTAATTTGCAGTTTAACATTGAGCTTTATATACATGTTATATGCCCTTAAGCTAACTGCACTCAATAAAAGATCTTGGAGGAAAGCAATGAAGGCATTTGTCTATCTATGGCCTTCTCTTTCCTAGAACAAGTTGCCTGGGAAATATTCATTTCAACCACGGCACTGAGGGATCTCTGTGTGTTGGGGGTCCTCCACAGAATATACAAAACAATTACTAGAATTAAATGAATTCATGAAGATCATAGGATACAAGGTCAATCCAGAAAGCCAATTGTATTTTTTATAAAGCAGTAGCAAACAATTAAAAATACTGACTTTTTAATACCTCATTTGAATGGTGTTAAAAACATAGAATACTTAAACATAAGTCTAAAAATATACAAATCAAAGAATTCAACAGTGAAATCCACACATTACTGAAACCAATGAAGACCTAAATAAATGAAGAGCTATACCATGATTTAGATTAGATATTATAAAGATACTAGTATTCTCCAAATTTATCTAGAGATACATCATAAACACAATCCAAATCAAGAAGCTTTTTTAGTCAAATGATCCAATTAGTTCTCAATTGCATATGGAGAAGCAAGTATCTATGCTAGCCTAAATAAAAGTGTTCAAAAGCAATAATGTTGGAAGATCCACTGCCTGATAATAAGATTTACCATAAAGCTACAGTAATTGAGGTAATGTGCTATTGATATTAAAGTAGACAAGCAAAACTACAAAATAAAAGTTCTTGGGGGGAAAACAAAATAACAAAACTACTGAACCAATTTTCAACAAGTTATTCATTCAAATGGGGGAAAGATTCTTTTCAATGGCACTGGTACATTAAAAAACAAACTTTGGCCCCTATCCCAGACAACATATAAATATTAATTCAAGATGAATCACAGAGCTACATACAAAAGATAAAACCATAAATCTCCAGGAGTAAACATTAAAGATGATTGTTGAAATTTTATGATAGGCAGAGATTTAGAGAGGAGATATGTGAAAACAATAAACAGAGAAAATAAAATTTAAATGGGACTCTCAAAATTTTAAATTTCTGGTAATCAAAAGACATCATTAAGAAAATGTAAAATAAAGCCACAGATTGAAGAAAACATTTATTACAAATATATCTCACAAAAGATTTGAATCCAAGATATATAAATTCCTAAAAATCAAAGCACACAATCCAATTTAGAAAATTGGACTAAGGTCTGAACAGATGTGTCACCAAGGATTGGGCAATAAGCTCGTTAAAAGGCATCCAATGCCATTTTCACCGGGAAAAAAAAAGGTCGGTTAAAACCATCATATACTATTTTATACCCACAAGAAAGGTTATAATCAAAAAGACAAACATGACCATATGCTGGCAAAGATGTGTAGCAACTAGAACTTTCAGATATTGCTAATGAGGCCAGAAAATGATTCAACTACTTTGGAAAATAGTTTGGTAGTTTCTTATAAAGATAAACTTATAATGACCTTATGACTAAAATTTCTTTCCTATATATTTACCCACAAGAAACTAAAACATATGTCCTCAAAAAAAAAAAAAAAAAAAACTTGTACAGCAATTTTCTTAGCAATTTTATTCATAATAGCTCCAAACTTAAAACAACTCAAATGTCCATCCACAGTGGAGTGGAATTTGCCAAAACAAATTGTAATATATCCATACAAAAGAATATTGCTCTAAAAAATGTTCTAATGATACAAGCAACAAGAGAGATGGTTCTCAAAATATTATATTGAGCAAAATAAGGCAGACAGAAAAGTGTTCCATTCATACAAAGACTCAAAACAGTCAAATCTAAACTATGGTGACAGAAATCAAAACAGTGGCTATCTGTGGTGAAGAAGAGGGCACAAGTAAACATTCTAAGATGATGAAAAAGTGTTCCATCTTTATTGGATTAGTGGTTATACAAATACACACACAGGCATATGTATATAAAATTCATATATATGAGATCTGTCCTGAAAGTATCAAAGTATCAGCCCCACAAACTTAATTTTATTGATGTTGGCTTAATATTTTCAGGACAGGTGTGTGTGTGTGTGTGTGTGTGTGTGTGAGTGTGTGTGTGTGTGATCAGAGTCATTGAATTGTAAATTTATTACTTTTGCATTTCCCTAATTAATATTCTTAAGTTTAATGAGAAAAACATTAGTTGATTCTAATACATTACTCAACAAAGTAAAAACTGCTCCAAGTGCTCTGAAAAATCAGCAGTCCATACTGAAATTAAATGCACTCATATACATACATCTGGACATTCCACACATAGGTATACAAGGAGGAGACCTGCCCTCAAAGCAGAATTATCTTCTGGAGGGTGGGCCCCTTGTAGTACAGGTTTCTCCCACTAGGAGAGTGTTCTAGAAACCCATCTGTATCAGTACCAACTGTCTTTGTTGTTAGAGGCTGCAGTCAGGTTCAGGGAATTTGTTTTTTTTTTTTTTTTTTTTTGAAGACTCAGCCTGTTTGTTGGTCCATTTTATGATGGGTGATTTACGAACACATTTGCCCACAACTGTGCTGAGTATTCAGGAGTTTTTGACTAAAAACAGTATGACTCCTGTGCCCCACCCTTTCTATCTTACCCTAGCAACTTTATTTTGTGTCCCCAAATGAAAAAAGTTCTCAAAGGGAAACATTTTGCTTATATGGAAAAGGTAGAACAAAAGCAACAGAAGCATGAAAAAGCATCAAAAGGCAGTTCCATTTTGATCTCACCCATTACAGGACAATAATGAACAAAACTAACAACAAGCAAAACAGAACCAAATATATGAATACAGTGAATAAGCCTTCAGTGGTCAGGGGGAAAGGGGTTGTGGGGAGGGGGGAGGCAGAGGCAAGGAAGGGGAGCAGCTTAGACAAGAACCTAGTATAAAGGAACCATGGACATGGACAACAGGTGGGATTGACTTTGGGGGGAATGGGCGAATGGGCGGGTGGGGAGGGGGACAAAGGGGAGCAAAAAGGGGATGGATGTAATACAACAACAATAATATATATATATATATATATATATATATATATATATAAACAAGAAAAAAAAAGCATCAACATTGATTTCAGAAATTGTTTTTGATCAGTGGGAAAAATGCCTTGATAGGTGGATTGCATCAAATGGAGAGTATGTTGAAGGTAATTAAAGTTTAAACATATAAGAATAAATACATATTTTTTAAATAAATGAATTCTGGATTTTTGGGTCCCACCTCATACGACCTGCAGTAATTATTCAAAATGTTCACCAAATACATATACAAAATTTTTCTTAACCTCTTCTTAATATCCTAACCTAGAAACAATCCTTACATCCTTGACAATAGAATGCAAATTGTAGTGTGTTTATAGAATGGTGTTCTAAACATCAATGAGAATAAATAAGCTATTGTGGATGGATCTCACAATGCTGAGTGAAAGAACACAAGAGTACAAGTTGTGTTATTTTATTTTAAAAAAGAAACAAAATCAATATCTAGTGATAGGAATCAAGATAGTGGTTACCTTCAGAGGATATTAGAGACTAGAAGTGTCATAAGGGTGCTTCCTGAGGCTAGTAATATTCAATTTCTTTATTGGGTTATGGTTACATAGAAACATTTTCTTATAAAAATTCATTGACCTGTACTTTAATGCTTCATGCAGTTGATGTATTCTATACTTCAATGAAAACTTAAAATTTAAAAGTCTGTAGTAAGCCAGGGAAATATAATATGCTTTGGTCATGAGGAGTCATTCAAAACTGTCATGAAACCATGTAGCATGAATTCATCTGCCTAATGGTGAGTAAAAGTGATAGATGAGAGGTGTGATTTTTAAAATCTTGTTTGCCATGTACTTCAGAAATATGTTTATTATTATTTAAGCATCTGGCTATTTCAGGTGCCCCTCGGGCAAGACCAAAATTTATAGTTCTGTTGTTATATAGGCCACTTGTTTATATGGAGAATTTTATGGATTAGTTCCCCAGGCTTATGTCAGTATTACTGTTGGAGTTTTCTCTGTTAATTATCCTCCGGGACTTCAGTGCACGCACAGATGTCAATTCAGATAGGCCAGAATATATCTTTCTGAAAGCAATGGACTCTGAGTTTTAACCAGATGGTTGAAGCAAGTTCCCTTAAGGCCAGGCTCATTCTAAACTTTATCTATGGATTCATATTGTAGATAGGGTTCCATTTCCAATGTTTAATCTTATTTACCCAATCATTAGTTTCTTAAATCCCTTTCATACATTTTTAAAATTTCATAATAAATGTCTATATAAAAGAGTGAACACTTTTTAGGCTTTGCTATATGGCAAGACCTGCCCTAAGTCTTTTATATAATTAATGTGTTTAATCATTACAACTAATCTATGTAATAAGAACTATTAAAATTATTCTCACTTAAATAATAAAAATGAAGCACAGAGACTTAAGAAACTTGGCCAAGATGACTTAGAAGATAGAAAACAATGTCAGGTACATGGCTTTCAGTGACTGTGCTCTTAACCATTCTCAAGTCAAGGGTTAAAAATTTGTAAATGTACAGGAAATGTGCTCAGTTATTAACTCTAATTGGGGAAATTCTGGATACCATCTTGACCAAAGTATTTATATATTCAAAAGTCTCAGATTCTTTATTGTGTAAATAATAATATACCTAAATAATAGCATCAGTTCAATAATGCATATTCATTAAAAAAACTGGTACCTATTAAGAAATTAATAAATATTAACCAGATAATTATTATTATCATCATTTATAGTATTTAATTACTGTTACTGGGAACTAAAACCTCTGCATTATTTACAAAAGAGACACCTAAAAGAAATTTCAGTATTGAGCCCCAGTAAAGTCTCTAGAGCATTACATGTCACCAAGGCTGAGCTTCTCATCTTAAATAAAATTCACTCATTGCCAGACTATCGATGCCAAGAGGAGCTCTGGAGGCTTCACTTCTTGAGGTCCAAATGCTCCAACCAAGGACACCCCCCACCATCATTATCACTACAGGTTAAAAAAAACACACACACAATGGAAAATTTCAGGGATCTTTTTCCAGAGTTCACTATTTTTTTTCTACTTAGTTTTTGTCTCTTTGATTATTTTCAACTTCAGTAGAAATTAAAATCAATGAACTATTTTTCTCCACAACTTCAATCTCACCTTCTGCAGAAAAATAATTCAACATGTTAAATTGATGTGTAAATTGTTCTGAATCTTTTTTCCCTATTAACTTTTACTTCATTGAAAGGTAAACACAAATGCTACTTTTTCTTTGGATTAAATGTAGATGACACTGTGGATTCACTTTTACTAGCTGTGAATGATGCACTGTTCTTAAGAAAATTCTCAATCAGTGTCACAGAGAATACAGACAAGATTCTTCGTAACTCTGGTGGATTGCTAGACAGAGCATGGACTTGACCCTGCAAGTCTAAGAGCCCACTGGACTTGATATATCTTCACCAGCTATTAAAGAACAATAACAGTGTTATGAATGGTTAACATATTTCTCTTGCTGCCTTTCTCTTACTATTTTATTTTTTTTAATTACATTCTTCAAATAAATTTCCATAAATGACATTATTTCCATAAATAATGTCAAAAATTGTATCCCTGAAGATGGTGACAGAGAAGACAGCAGTGCTGATGGTGTTCTGGAGTACCAAAGCAGCTAGAGGACAGGATAAGGAGCGTGAGACGTCTTCAGGACCCTGGGGATTGGAACGGGCAGCATCTGGACACAGGGGAGCAGAGCCCAGAGGCAGAGGAGGCCAGCAGGACAGTAAGTGAGGCGTTCCCGACCGACCAGCCGGCGGGCCGAGATCGGCTCTGGGCAGGGGCGGCTCTGCCCAGAGGGGCGCGTTTGACTGGGGCCAGCTTCAGGCTCCCTGGCGACTGGAAGTCTCAGCAGTGAAGTGCGGGCAAACGCCGTAGGGAACGCGGAATTGAACTCTTGCAGGGGAGGGACTGTGTGAGAGACTCACCCCGGCAACAGGGAGAGGAGGTTTCGAGGCGCAAGGGGCTAGAGGCAGAGAAGAGTCCTGCGGGGAGCCAGAGCGGCCGGGGCGGCGAGAGGGCCGAAAAACAGAGCTGCTGGGCCACTGGGGAAACAGCAGCTAGAAGCCCCTGCGAGGGGGGAGGCCCAGCCCGGCGCAACCACACAGGCCCCCAGGCTCCGCGGGAAAATCCAAATGGCGAGCCAGAGAGCCGGCAAGCTGGGAACTTGTGGCGGGCGATCCACCATTGCCGGAGACAAAGGCCGCATCGCCCACGCCTGGGAGGGGCTCATCACAGAGGCCACATAAAGGACTCTGCGGAGAGCTGATTGGCTTGGAGGCATGGTGCTCCCCCCGGAAGAGCGGGACAGTGTAGGCGGACCCCAGACAGTGTTGACTGACAGGCCCGGCCTCCTCCCGGAACTGCGGGGGTGGGGCCAGTCCTCACAGGGACCGACAAAGTTGCGGGCTGCCTTGCAGAAGTGCTGTGGCAGGACAGTGGGGGCTGTCCTGGGCAGGAAACTCCGCCAGGAGTGGGAGGGGGCTGCCTTCCGGCTCCAGAACACCTGCAGCCCTAAAACCCAGCCAGGCTGCAGAAGGCCCAGCCTACCTGGGGGCAGACACTCAGAATCAGCCCTGACTGTGACAATCAGAGGCCCTGCCACATGCCAAGACCGGCTAGAATATAGACTATAGACTGTAAAGTCCTGACCAAGAAAAAGAGGCAGCATCAGGAAAGGGATTGCTGTCAATCTCAAGCACCTGAATGATACCGAGAGCAATATGAATTATTAAGCCTCAACATATCCTTTGCAAAAGTTACTCCTCACATATTCTTAATCGCCCCCATACCTCAATCCACCTAAATATCCAAGACCCTCCCCTACTCTCGAATTAAAGTCTATTCACTCTGTGGCTATAACGCATTCCCAGTCCTCAATCTAAGTATTCCTCCCTTCCCCAGCCTTTCTAAACCCTTTCTTTATTCTTTTCTTCCTTTCTCCTTTTTTTTTTTTTTTTTTAATTTTTCTTTTCCTTTTCTTCCTGGTAAAGCCCACAGGTTCTGGCTCCACCTGGACCAATCAGAAATCATAAAGGGGGAACACACAGCTAAAAACTTTCCTTATTAATATTGATTTCTCTTTGTCTTGTAACCTTCTCCCCCCATCCTTTTTTTTTCTTTTCTTTCTTTCTTTCTTTCTTACTTTCTCCTTTCTATTTTCCCTGATAAAACCCACTGGTCCTAGCTCCACCTGGACCAAACAGAGACCATAAAGGGTGAACAGAAACCTAAACCTTTTCTTTATTAATATTGATTTCTCTTTCTCTTGTGACATTCTCCTTTTTTTCTCTCTCTTTTCTCCTCTGTTAAAAGCCCTCAGGTCCAGGCTCCATCTGGACCAGTCAGGGATTATTAAGGGTGAACAGACATCTAAAACATTTCTTCTTATTATCATTTTTATTTCTTTTTTTCTTTTGCAATTTCTTTCTTTTTTTTTGGGGGGGGGGGTTTGGTTTGATATTTTGTTTTTGGTTTTTTGTTGCTGTTGTTGTTTGTTTTTGTTTTTGTTTTTTGTTTTTTGTTTTTGTTTTTGTTTCTGCTAAAAGCCCAAAGGCCCAGAATACAACCAGACAGCCCAAATAAAGGACACACCAAGAACAGCAAGTGGAGAAAGTCTGGGAGACGGCAACATTGAACTCCACAAATCTCCCTCCTATCACAGAAGGGTGCTCAACTAAGGCAAGGAAGCAAAGCAGGTTAACCCAAGGAAAGAACAAAAATAAATAAATAAATAAATAAAGAGCAAGCAAGAACAGACACCCAAAATGGGGAAAAAAAGAATCAGTCCATCACCAAAGGGAAAGGAAGAATCCCCAGAAAGAACACAAAATGAAACAGAGGCACCTGGA
>PVIW01016665.1:0-16014 GCA_004026585.1 Noctilio leporinus | reverse complement strand
TGGCTTATTTCACTAAGCATAATACTCTCCAGTTCCATCCATGTTGTTGCAAAGGGTACAAGTTCCTTCTTTCTTTCTTCTATATAGAATTCCATTGTGTAAATGTACCAAAGTTTTTTGATCCAACCCTCCACTGATGGGCACTTAGGCTGTTTCCAGCACTTGGCTATTGTGAATAGGGCCGCTATGAACATAGGTGTGCATAGGTTCTTATGAATTGGTGTTTCAGGATTCTTTGGGTATAGTCCAAGTAGTGGCATTGCTGGATCATAGGGCAGTTCCATTTTTAGTTTTTTAAGGAAACCCCATATTGTTTTCCACAGTGGCTGCACCAGCCTACATTCCCACCAACAGTGTATAAGGGTTCCCTTTGCCCTGCATCCTCGCCAACACTTGTTGTTTGTTGATTTGCTGATGATTGCCATTCTGACAGGTGTGAGGTGGTATCTTAATGTAGTTTTAATTTGCATCTCTCTGATGACTAGCGATGTTGAGCATTCTTTCATATGCCTCTGGTGCCTTTGTATATCTTCCTCAGTGAGTTGTCTGTTCAGGTCCTTTGCCCATTTTTTAATTGGGCTGTCTGTCTCCTTGGTGTTGAGTCGCATTAGTTCTTTATATATTTTGGAGATCAGACCCTTGTCTGAGGTATCATTGGCAATTATGTTTTCCCATTCAGTTGGTTCCCTTTGAATTTTGCTGATATTTTCTTTAGCTGAACAGAAACTTCAATTTGATATAGTCCCATTTGTTGATTCGTTCTTTGATTTCCTTTGCCCTTGGTGAAGTATCAGTAAACATATTTTTGTGTAGGATATCCAAAAGTTTACTGCCTATATTTTTCTCCAGGACCTTTATGGTGGCACTGCTTATGTTTAAATCCTTTATCCATCTTGAGTTTATTTTGGTGTATGATGTAAGTTCATGGTCTAGTTTTATCTTTTTGCATGTTGCTGTCCAGTTCTCCCAACACCATTTGTTGAAGAGACTATTTTTACTCCATTGGATATTCCTTCCCCCTTTGTCAAATATTAGTTGACCATAGAGTCCTGGGTTAATTTCTGGGCTCTCTGTTCTGTTCCATTGATCTATATGTCTATTCTTATGCCAGTACCATGCTGTTTTGATGACAGTAGCCTTGTAGTATTGTTTGAAATCCAGTATTGTGATTCCTCCTACCTTGTTCTTCTTTCTCAAGATTGTGGTGGCTATTCGTGGGCGTTTTTGGCTCCATATAAATTTTTGAAGTATTTTTTTCAATTTCTGTGAAGTCTGTCATTGGTATTTTAATTGGGATTGCATTGAATATGTAGATTGCTTTGGGTAGTATGGACATTTTAATGATGTTAATTCTTCCCATCCACGAACATGGTATATGCTTCCATTTATTTGTGTCTTCCTTGGATTTCTTTCTTCATTGTTCTGTAGTTTTCTGAGTACAAGTCTTTTACCTCCTTAGTTAAGTTGATTCCTAGGTACTTTATTTTTCTTGTTGCTATGGTAAATGGGATTTGTTTTTCGCTTCTATTTCTGTTGTTTCATTATTGGTATACAAAAAAGCTTTTGATTTCTGGATATTGACTTTATACCCAGCTATTTTGCTAAATTTGCTTATTAGGTTGAGTAAATTTTTGGTGGAGCCAATCAGGTTTTGTATGTACACTATCATAGATGATGTTACTTTTGATCATCTCGTCCATGTGTGGTTTGAATAAGCCACAATAAGCCATAATAAGCAATTTTGGGACAGACATTTGAAAATATATCCTGCTTTTCACCACAATTCCTGTTTAGCTCTGACTGGTGTGGTTCAGCTGGTTGGGCATCATTGCACAACGCAAAAGTCATTGGCTATTCTGTTTAGGGCACATGGCTGGGTTGCAGGCCATGTCCCAGGTCAGGACACAAGCAGAAGGCAGCCAATTGATGTTTCTCTCACGTATCAATGTTTCTATCCCTCTTTATTTCTCTCCCCTCCCCACTCTCTAAAACTAAATAAATAAATCTTTTAAAAAGTTCCTGCTTAAATTTGGCATCCATTATTACTGATGTAAGTTTAACATGATGGTTATAAAATGACCCAACCAATCTAGTACTCCCTCTACATTTACCAGTTGGTCCACAGCATTCTACTACAAACATCCTCATTTATTTGTTTGTTTATTATCTGTATTAACTTATGAATTCTTATTTTTTCATTTCTGTATTTTGTTTTCATGTGTACTTTCTAAATAATTTTTCCTTAATCACTTGAATGTAAGTTATATACTCATATATTATGAACTTTCACCTCTAACTATTTAGTGTTTAAATTATTTTGGTCCCAGATTTAGCTAAAGCTTCCAGTGTCTTTGTGACATGCCTACATCTTTTTTTTTTTTTTTAACACTTCCTAACTTTGTTGTATAATAAGATGTTCCGTGTTTATCTTATCCTTACCTGCCCTACGCTGGAATTAGCCTTTTTCCTAAAGATCCCTGTTAGTGGAGAATAGTATTAGAGACCAAGGCTAGGTGTACCTCATTGATGCTGTGGTGTGTCTTCTTATTGGACACTTAAGATGCAGAGCTAGGAAATTTATGCATATACCAATATACACACATGTTGAATATGTTAATTACATAGGTTTAATTTTTAAATTAATTTCATTATAATTGCAATGTCCTAGCAACATTTACAAATTTCTGAATAAAGGCAGTGAAATCTTAGTGCACACAAACAATTCATACACTTTCATGTTTTAGTTAATGTTTATATATCTAATATTATAGAGTTTAGTTTGAAATTACTTTTTTTGTCTTTTTCAAGTTAACATGTCAAAGAACCTGAGTTACTGCATCATTTTTACAACCTTTATTTCAAATTGCTGGGCTACATATTACATAGCATTTAGTCGATTCTACCATTCATCTTTTGCAGGCATTTAAGTTGTTTCCAATATTTTGCTATTGTAAATATTCTGAACTGAACATTTTATGTGTACCTTTTCTATTTGCTTAGTTATTGGAAGATTTCCCAGATGTGGGAATATCATCAGTTCCCCAAATGTAGGTATGTTTTGAAGGGTTTGATATGTACTGGCACCCAGAATTAATCAAACACCGTACCAGAATTGGATAAATAAAGATGAAAAGGATATAGTCTCTGTTAGCAAGGAGTTGAAAGTTTAATGGAAGAAATATACATTTTTTTAAATTGTAGTTTAATAAATATAGAGGAAGAGCATTTAACCCAGTTTAGTAGTAGATGTCTAAGGGAAACTTTTTAAGAGGAAGTTATAGTTGATCTGTGTCCTGAAGGACAGTTTGATGGAGCTGTCTTTAAGGATACCTTAGTGAAGCCTTAAAGGAGTGGAGCCTTATTTCCAGTGTAAAAAAGAGAGAGTAGAAAATAGGCAATAGAAATAATTTAAAGCAGAATCATTGGAGTATAAGAAAATAGGGAGGTTCAAGAAAGTTTAGGTAGTTAGGATGATTTATTGCCTAGTACCTTTGGAAGTGAGAAAAGTTAGCCTGATCAAGCAGATACAGGTTAAACCACATAGAGCGTTGTGTGTCACCCTTATTTTGATGCAGTTGAAAAATCTTAAACTAGTGAATGATGTGGTTAGGTTTGTATTTTGGAAATTTACTTTAACAAAGGTACTGGAGAACAGATTAGAATATCCAAGGGACATGAGAAAAAACCCTCCTCACATTAATGGTATGAATAAGTAAAGGCCAGTGACAATATCAGTTAAAATAGTCTTTTTTGAAAGTAATTTAGTGATATGTAAAAAAGGGTTGTAAAGATATTCACATCTTTCCTACCAGAAGTTCAGGAATCTAGTCTAGGTGAAATAAGTCCAAAATATGGGCTCATTCAAGCATTAAATATAATAGTAAAATAAAAAGTGAGGATAGAAGAATAAAATGTCTAATAGTAGGAAGATTATTAGTATTTTAAAGATTTTATTTGGGAGGGAGAGAAACATTGATGTGATATTAATTGCATACGCTGCTCATATGCACACTGACTGGGACCAAGCTGGCAACCTTTTGCTCTATAGGATGACAATGCCCAACCAACTGAGCCACACCAGTTAGGTCAGGAAGATTATGAAGTAAATTATGTAAGATTTACTGCATTTACTATTGGTGTCATCACAAAATGATGCATACCAACATGGTAAGTACAACATGTAAAGAAGTATAATTTAGCCTGATTACAACTACTTTTAAAAACAGAGAGAAAAAAATACTTAAGCAAAAACACTCAACCCATATTAATATTTTCTAATCAAAGCTAAAAATATATATGTTAAAAGGCCAATCTAAAATTTTGGAATCACTGACACCACTAATATGCTTCTAAGGAACACTGATATTCTATGAACTAGTCCAGTGATTCTGAAACTTTGAGAATTCGTTGAAAGTTACAAAATCCTTTCTCTAGAATTATACACATATGTGAACAGTTTGCATACTTTCAGAGATGGATGATGGTTGATGGAATTCTTGAAGAAAAACAGCAAAAGCTGTACATGTATAGTAGCAGAATATTGGTTCTCCCAAAGATGTCCATGCCCCAGGAGCAATGAATGTGTTACATTACATGGCAAGGGTTGCAGGTAGAACTAAGGTTTCTACTCAGATGACTAAAATTAGATTATCCTGAATCATCTGAGTAGGCCCATTGTAATTACAAGGTTCTTCTAAATGTGAAAGTGTGAAACAGAAGAGTTAGTGTCCAAGTGGTAAGATGTAAGAAAGACTCAACCAGCTATTGCTAGCTTTAAAGGTAGAATGGGGGCCATGAGGGCAGCCCACTGAAGAAGGTGAAAAACAAAGGAATGCAGCTCTGCCTACACTTTGATCTTAGCCCACCAAGACCCATTTTAGTATTCTAACCTTGAGAACTGTTTCTGTTGTTTTAAGCCACTAAGGGTAATTTGTTACAATAGCAATAGGAAACTAATATACACATAAACAGACATTTTGTTTGTGTATTGAGGTGTGGCTGCGGTAGTGAATATGCATACTTACATATACAGAGATTTATTTCCTGGTTTTGAGAGTTTCCTAATAGCTAGGACTATGTCTGTGCTCGTCCTCAGCCTTTAGCACAGTTAACTGGCATTGAAAAATATTTCATGGGAAGTAATGGTACTCAGTAGAGAGAGGCAGGATCATCAGTTGCTCTGTCATCTGAACAAATCTGAGAATCACTTGTATATGTATTCTGATAATCTCTGGGTTAAAGTTGTAAAGAATATAAAATGGTAAATATTTGTTATATATTGAATATGAAGGCTGTTTTCTAATTGAAATAAATTGATATTTACTATTACAAACAAGGTATAGTGTTTTAAGACTTTTGTACTTGTTTATTACCATGTATTTAAAACATTGTGCTACAAATAGCTATGCTTAGGATTTTTCCCCTTCAGAAACTATTGCTCAACTAGAATTATAATAGAAGGTAAAAGGACAAGGTTTATAATAGCTGGTTTTAAAATGTTTCTAATCTGTGCCCTATAGCACAGCTATTTTTTTAATCCTCACCTGAGGAAATGTTTATTGATTTTTAGAGAGAGAGGAAGGGAGGGAAAGAGAGGAAGAGGGAGAGCAAGGGATAGAAGGAGGGAGAGAGAAAAAGAGAGGGAAAAAGAAAGAAACATTGACATGAGTGAGAAACATCAATTGGTTGCCTCCTATACAAGGGGGGGACTCCCCCTCAACCAGAAGTTATTAATAAAAATTGTTTATTCTGCCTTGGCTGGTGGCTCAGTGGATAGGTGTTGGCCTGCAAACCCAAAGGTCGCTGGTTCAATTCCCCATTCAGGGCACATAACCAAGTTGCAGCTCTGTAGCTGGAGGCAGGTGAAAGGCAACCATACATTGATGTTTCTCTCTCTCTGCCTCCCTCCATTCCCCTTTCTCTAAAAATAATAAGTAAAATCTTTTTAAAAAATTAACAAGGGGGACAGAGGGGAGCAAAAAGGGGATGGATATAATACAACAACAATAAAATTAAATTTAAAAAAATTAACAAAATTTTTAAATTAAAAAATTGTTTATTCTTACATGTTTAACTTCATCTACTTCCAAAGTAGTCTCCATTTGATGCAATTCACCATTCAAGACATTTTCTACTGTTCAAAACCATTTTTTAACTTACTAATTTTAATACCATTTAGTGCTTCTGCCATTTTTTGTTTCACTTCTTCCACATTGGCAACATATTTCTCTTTGAGGATTTTTCATCTGATGAAACAAAAGTCACTTGGGGTGAGATCTGGTGAACGGGCATGGTGGGGCATGGCAGTCATGCTATTTTGATCTCAAACTGCTGAATACTCAGTGTGTGGGGGCAGGTGTGCTTATAGTAAGTTTGCAAAAAAAAAGATTTGTGCAATGTATGGAGAAGGTGCTAAGACCGAACATCAAAAGTGATTTGCGAATTTCATGTTGGAATTTCTCCCTGGATGATGCTCCATGGTTGGTTAAGCCAATTGAAGTTTAATAGTGATTAAATCAAGACATTCATTAAGAACAGCAGACATTATATCATGTGGGAGATAGCCAACATACTCAAAATATCCAAATCAATAAAGTTATTGGGAAAAATGAAAAAAAATGTCTTTTATTTTATGGGAAAAATGGATTGACTTTTTGGTCAATCCAATAAATTACCTGTCATGAAGTGGGCAAACTTAAGTCTTCAAAATAAATTCACTGAACATGGACTTACTCATCAGATTCACTCCTTCTTAGCTCAGGCACCAGGGTAGCAGCATGAAAGGCACCAATGGCATATAGCCTGGGTGGCAAACACAAGGCCTGAGGGCTGAACCTGGCCCTCCACCTTGTTTTAGTCAGCTCAGCACCTTGTTTCTACCATGCTTGCTTAACTGTTAGGGAGTAGTTACATTTATACAGTCCTAAAATTACATTTGGCCCTTTGAAGGCAACCGTGAGGCTGATGTGGTCCCCGGTGAAAATGAGTTTGACACTCATGGTATATAGGGAGGAGTGAAGTGTCTGGCATCAAGGTGAAAGCTGGGGGATAGTTTTTTGCCAGACAGAAATGTGGGCCAAGGCCATTGCCCCTATTCTGAACCTTCCTCCCACAGAGCGACAGAGCCAGCAGGCAGGTTCCATACCTGAGACTCCATCAGTCTGGCTAAGACTGTTTGCCTCTCCCTATACATCCCCTGAGACTCCATCTCATTGACTTGTGAGTCAATCCAAGTTGTTAGCAGTGGCTTTTCCATATGAATAAGCTGGTTTTGTCTCATGTTTCACAACTTCCTAAATCCTCTCAAATAAGCAATAGCCAGCCTCAGTGAGTCCCCACCCGTCTTGCTAAGTGGCCTACCTTCAGCACTAGCATCAGCCAGCCTAGGTTCACAGCTTTTCCTAGGAACCTTCAAGCCCAGCACAAATCAAAGCCATCAGAAATTGGTCATGCAGGGTGACCCCTGGCAGAACACAGGTGGCAGCTGACCTTGGCCTAGATAATCTGGGAAACTTCAGAGCTTGCACTCATAGTGGACATCTACAGACCACATTGGAGCACCACCACTCTGCCCCAGCACAGCTGATCCTCCACAGAGGGTGGGGGGTGGGTTGGTGGTTGGTTATTGGTCATAGTCAGCCCTTGCAGCTAACTAGCTTGTATAAATCCATCCCCTTGACCTGTCAACAGCAATCAAGGCTCAACTATAAGAGGAGGGTGTACTCAGCCTACACGAAGAGTGCATCTTGAGTACCCCACTTGGGTGAAAAGGGAGCCTGTGCCAGTGGACCATACAGGACACCTACTACAATAGTCCATGATGCCAAGATGGAGTCATGGCAGCACTGCCTAATACATAGAAACAAACAGGCAGGCTGCCAAAATGAGGAGACAAGAAATGTGGCCCAAATGAAAGAACAGATGAAAATTCCAGAAAAAGACCTAAATGGAATGAAGATAAGCAGTGTATCAGATGCAGAGTTCAAAACACTGGTTATAAGGATGCTCAAGGGGGAAGGAACATAAAATGGAGTGAAAATAGACTCTTCAACAAGTGGTCAGGAACATGCAAAAATAAAAAAACTAGATCACCAACTTACACAATATACTAGAATAAACTCAAGATAGATAAAAGACTTAAACATAAGCCATGCCACCATAAGTCCTGGAGGAAAACAGAAAAATTGCAGATATCCCACACAGCAATATTTTTAGATATTTCTCACAGGGTAAGGGATATAAAGGAACAAGTAAGCAAATGGGACGGCATCAAACTGAAAAGTTTCTGCTCAGCTAAAGAAAATATCAGTAAAATGAAAAGGGAACCAACCACTGGGGGAAAAAAGATTTTCCAATGACACCTCTGGTTTGATCTCCAAAATATATAAAGAACTTGTATGAGTCAACACTAGGGAGACAGACAACCCCATTAAAAAATGGGCAAAGACCTGGCTGGTAGCACAGTGGATAAGGCGCCGACCTGTGAACCCAAAGGTCTCAGGTTCGATTCCCCAGCCAGGGCACATAACCAGGTTGCAAGCCAGGTCTCCAGCCAGGTCCGTGGCTGGAGGCAGGTGAAATGCAACCATACATTGATGTCTCTCTCCCTCCCTGCCTCTCTCCCTTCCCCTCTTTCTAAAAATAATGAAATAAAATCTAAAAAAAAAAAAAAAAAATGGGCAAAGAACCTAAAGAAATACTTCTCTAAGGAGGACATACAAAGGGCCCATAGGCATGTGAAAGAATGCGCAACATCACTAGCCATCAGGGAGATCCAAGTTAAAACCACAATGAGGTACCACCTCACATCTATCAGAATGGCAATCAATAAATCAACAAATAAGTGCTGGTGAGGATGTGGCAAAAAGTTGGTGCACTGATGGTGGGAATGTAGACTGGTGTAGCCACAATGGAAAACAATGTGGAATTTCCTCAAAAAACTAAAAATAGAACTGCCTTATGACCCAGCAATTCCACTGCTAGGATTATACCCAAAGAATCCTGAAACACCAATTCAGAAGAACCCATGCACCTCTATGTTCATAGCAGTGCTATTTATAATAGCCAAATTCTGGAAACAGCCTACGTGCTCACCAGTGGATGAATGGGTCAAAAAACTGTGGTACATTTACACAATGGAATACTGTGCAGCAGAAAGAAAGAAGGAACTCTTACCTTTTGCAATAGCATGGAAGGAACTGGAGAGTATCATGCTTAGTGAAACAAGCCAGGCAGCAAAAGACAAATACCATTATGATCTCACTTAATACAGAAAACTAATGAATAAAACTAATGAGCAAAATGGAACCAGAAACATGAAGGTGGAAAAGGAGCAGAATGACATTTACTGGGGAGAGGGGGAAGGGGACAAGTAGAGGAAGGGTTTAGTCAAGGAGCTAATGTGAAAGGCATATGGACATGGACGAGGTGGGGATTGACTATGGGAGAGGGGATGGAGAGGGTGGGTCAGGGGAGAGCATTGGGGGGAAAATGAAATAATTGTAATACAATGACAATAAATAAAATTTAAAAACAGGATGCTCAAGGAACTTAGTGAGGGCCTCAACCACTTTAAAAAGATCCAGTCAGAAACAAAGGATATACTAATTGAAATAAAGAACAATTTACAGTGAAACAGCAGTAGAATGAATGAATCTAAGAATCAAATCAATGATTTGGAATGGAAGGAAGCAAAAAATAAACAACAGCCAATCAGAACAAGAAAAAAAGGGAGTCCAAGAAAATGCAAATAGTATAAGTAGCCTCTGGGACAACTTCAAGAAATCTAACATTGGCATCATAGCAGTGCCAGAAGAAGAGGAGAAAGAGTAAGAAATTAGTAATCTATTTGAAAAAAATAATGAAAGAAAACTTCCTTAACTTGGTGAAGGGAATAGAAATACAAGTCAAGGAAGCACAGAGAGACCCAAATAAGATGGATGCAAAGAGACCCATTCCAAAGCACATCATAATTAAAATGTCAATGGTTAAAGATAAAGAGAATATTAAAAGCAGAGTGTTATTTACAAATGGGTTCCCATAAGACTGTCAGCTGGTTTCTCAAAAGAAACTTTGCAGGCTAGGTGAGATTGGCAAGAAGTAGTCAAAGTCATAAAAAGCAGAGACCTACATCCAAGATTGCTCCACCCAGCAAAGATATTGAGCATTGAAGGGCAGATAAAGAGCTTCCCAGACAAGAAAAAACTAAAGGAGTTTATTATCATCAAACCATTATTGGATGAAATGTTAGTAAGACTTAAGATAAAGAAGATCAATACTATGAACAATTAAGTGGCAATAAATACATACCTATCAACAATTGAATCTAAAAGACAAGCTAAGCAAACGAGAAGAACAGACAGTATGCATATAGAGTATTTTGATGGTGGCCAGATGGGAGTGGGGTGTTAGGGAATGGGTGAAGAGTTGAGAGGATTAAATACAAATAGGTAGTTATGGAATAATCATAGGGAGATAAAGTATAGTATAGGAAATTAACTGGCCAAAGAACTTACACCCATTGACACATGGACTTGAGCAATGGTGTGGGGATTGTATGACAGGGGGAGGAGTGCTAGGTAGAGGGAGTAAAAGGGGGAAAATTGGGACAATTAAAATAGCATAATGAGCCCTGGCTGGTAGCACAGTGGATAATGTGCTGGCCTGCGAACCCAAAGGTCGCTGGTTCAATTCCTCGGCCAGGGCACGTAACCAGGTTGCAAGCCAGGCCCCCATCCAGGTCCATGGCTAGAGACAGGTGAAAGGCTACCATACATTGATGTTTCTCTGTTTCTCTCTCTCTCTGCCTCTCTCCCTTCCTCTCCTTCTGGAAATAATAAATAAAATATTTTTTTAAAAATAGCATAATCAATGAAATACAATTTTTAAAAACTCAGCCTCTCACAACAGCACCATCTGGCACACTGATACAGATGGTTTCCAAGAACATTCACCTAGCAAAGGAAGCCAGTACTACAAGGGGCCCAACCTTCCAGAAGTAACTCCAGGGTTTTTTTTTGCCCACACCCATGTGTCCCAACCAGGGATCGAACCCACAACCTAGGTATGTACTTGGACCAGGGATCAAATTCACAACTTGTTGGTTTCTAGGACAATACTCCAAACAATTAAGCTGAGCTACCCAGCCAAAACCTATAGCATAGCTATTTATATTCTATGAGTTATTTTTTCAAGTTTTAATGTTTACCTAAAAATTAAAAATTAAACTTCTAATCATTGTAAGTATATATTTAATACCAAATTAGGTATTTTTCTGTATATTTTTGTTTAACAAATTCATGAAAAGTTCTTTTTATGTTTTTTTAAAAAAGATTGTTATCTATTATTTCTAGAAAGAGGAGAAGGGAGGGAGGCAGAGGGTAAGCGAAACATTAACATATGGTTGCCTTTCACCTGCCTTCAGCTAAGGACCTGGCTGCCAACCTGGCTTGCAATCTGGTTATGTGTCCTGGCTGGGAATCGAACCAGCGATGTTTGGGTTCGCAGGCAGGCACCTATCCACTAAGCCATCAGCCAGGGCCCCTTTTTATGATTTTTTAGGTCTGTGAAGTATCAGACCTCAAGATGGACAACAACTATTTAATTAGATAGAGCACCTAGTCTATTACTGAAGTTATTAACCAGTACAGCATTTATTGAAATTGTTGGTGAGAACGTGATAAGGTTTCCTACTAATTCACTGGTCCATGTTACCTTTTCAAAGTGCAAGCTTACAGATATTGACTGTACCTTTGTTCTGTCAGATATCTTTGGTAATTTCTTTCTCCTGTAGCTAATTGGTATATTAAAAAAAATTATAAAATCCTCCTTAGAGGTTATTTAAATAATGATTAACTATGTACTTTAATTAGTCATCTATCAGTTTAAGAGAATATACGATTTAGAAACATTTATTCTATAGTTGGATAGATGCCTTTAATGAAAGATCAATATACATACATTATTATCTATAATATTTTGGTTGACTCTTTACAACTCATATAAGGCAAAAAGAAACTAAAAGTAGTTTAGAAACCACTAAAAGTATTTTTTTTTTTGCCTTGACCAATTTTAAAGTATGTTGATATTAGTTACATGGGAGAAAATTTATACATGTATGAAAATATATTTCTGTTTTAGAAAATTTACTTTGCATGGCTTAGAACCTCAATTTTGGGAAGTGACTAGAACTGATTCATATTTTGGCCACAGATTATAGGACCAGATTCAAATTCCTTTACAATTAATAATGATTAATATTTAATGAAGCAGTTTGAACTCCTCCCCCCCTCTTTTCCAATAGGGATACCTGGAAATGGATAAACCCTTTTTGTCCTAGCCATTAAAATGTTTCAGTATCTACTTTCTAGAAGATTAGCCTGACAATGCTAGTCTTTGATGAAATATTAAATACAGTGTTCAGAAACATTGTCTTAAAAATAATGTAGATTTCACAAGTGCTTAATAAAGGAAATTTAGCCTGTTCAGGTTTGGAATCATAGAATCTTAATGGCTAAAACATGATTATTTGTAACTGCCACTATTGTCCCTCTAGCTACTGAGAACAAATTCATTCGCATCTACATGTGATAACCCTTTAAATATGACCACTATGATTTTCATCTGGAAGAAAACAGAGCCCTGGCTGGTAGCACAGTGGATAAGGCACCGGCCTGTTAACCCAAAGGTCGCAGGTTCGATTCCCCAGCCAGGGCACATAACCAGGTTGCAAACCAGGTCTCCAGTCAGGTCTGTGGCTGGGGGCAGGTGAAACACAACCATACATTGATGTCTCTCTCCCTCTCTGCCTCTCTCCCTTCCCACCTTTCTGAAAATAATGAAATAAAATCTTAAAAAAAAAAAAAAGAAAACTGAATCCTCATTCCATAGATGTCCTTTTAATTTCTTAAATGGCTTTATAATTTTGAACCCTTCAATATCTTGGCTCCCTTCAGTTTAATAGGGTTGGTTAACTTTTTGTCCTAGCCATTAAAATGTTTGTGTTTGGGGGGCAATTTTAGATAATAAAGAAAACTGTGAATAATAGAACTAGGTCTCTTCTTGGCCCTTTATCAAAAGAAAATTGATGGGAAAACATTTGCCAATGATATCTCAGACAAGAAAGAGTTTGATCTCCAAAATATATAAAGAACTTATGGGACTCAACACCAGGGAGACAGACAGCCCAATTTAAAAAAATGGGCAAAGGACCTGAACAGACACCTCTCCAAGGACATACAAAGGGCCCATAGGCATGTGAAAGAATGCTCAACATCACTAGCTATCAGAGAGATGTGAAGATAGATGCGAATTAAAACTACAATGAGATAACACCTCATACCTGTCAGAATGGCAATAATTAACAAATCAACCAACAGCAAGTGCTATACAGGATATGGAGAAAAGGGAACCCTGGTGCATTGTGGGTGGGAATGCAGACTGGTGCAGCCACTATGGAAAACAGTATGGAATTTTCTCAAACAACTCAAAATGGAACTGCCCAGTGATTCCACGGCTAGGATTATACCCAAAGAATCCTGAAACACCAATTCAGAAGAACCGATGCATCCCTATGTTCATAGCAGCACTATTTACAATAGCCAAGTGCTAGAAACAGCCTAAGTGCCCATCAGTGGATGAATGTATCAAAAAAACTTGGGTACATTTGCACAATGGAATATGACACAGAAGAAAGAAGAAACTCCTACTTTTTGTGGCAACATGGATGAAACTGAAGAATACTACTCTTAGTTTAATAAGCCAGTCAGTGAAAGACAAATACCATATGATCTCACCCGATACAGGAAATTAATAAACAAAATAAACAAATAAGCAAAACAGAACCAGAGACATGAATACAAGGAACAGACTTTCATCGTGCAGGGGAGAGGAGGGAAAAAGAGGCAAAGAAGGTGAACAGTTTAGTCAAGGAAATAGCATGGATGACCCATGGACATGGACAACATGTGGGATTAACTGTGGGAGAGATGGGGAGGGTGGGAAGGGGAGAGCAGTGGGGAGAAAATGGGATGAATAGAATACAACAATAATAATGTTAAATTTTTAAAAATTGAAGCGTTTTCATTGTAAACTTTGCAATGGGTAAAAATAACCGCAACTCGTGACTCTCTCAGAGAGTTTATTGACTTGGGATGATCCTTATTCTGGAAGTTGAGAGGACATGGAACCAGGAATCTACTAACATTTTTTCTTATTTTAGTAAAGAAAAATTGAGGTCTCCAGAGATATGACTGAGAATGTATGACCAGTTCTCTATGACACTTGAGAATTGCATTTCTATGTTTAATATGTATTTCTTGTAGAACAAATTCATAGGGAAATGAGAATAAAATACAGCATTTTCTCTTTTGGCAAAGAAATGCTTATGTGTTTAAAACAAATTAACTTATTAAGGCAGCTCTGAAGAATTTATTTTATTTTAACTTTTTTTTTTTTAAGATTTTTATTTCATTATTTTTTAGAAAGAGGGGAAGGGAGAGAGGCAGAGAGGTAGAGGGACATCAATGTATGGTTGCTTTTCACCTGCCTCCAGCCACAGACCTGACTGGAGACCTGGTTTGCAACCTTGTTATGTGCCCTGGCTGGGGAATCGAACCTGCGACGTTTGGGTTCGCAGGCCGGTGCCTAATTTATTTTAAATAGGTGAACACTTTACAGCTCTTGTGGGGACACTTTTTCCTTATTTTTCCTCATCATAGGAGGTGGCCTATGTTTTTAATTTAAATGCTTTAAATTTTGCTGTTAATATTTAATTTACGTGATGACTCTATACTGTTAACTTTTGACCCAGTGAACTCAGGATGATACCAAAACTAATATCATATGGTATGTACAAAACCTTTCCCTGATAAGAAATTCTTGTAGCATACGGTAAATCTAATGATCCCTCATGTACCTTTAGTCAAATTTCCTTTCCCTTTATATAAAATTGAAACTCCTAAAGTTTAACTATTTAGATGTAAAAAATGTTAGTATATACAGTTATATACAACTTTTATTTGCCCTTAAAACTGGACCTGTAGACTTGCTTTTGAACATTTCCCCCCTAATTATAAAATAATGTGCATTAAAGAAAAACATTTTTAAGTCATGAATAATGGGAAAGGATTGCCTCTGAAGGCCCCTTAACAAGATTCCATTTTCCTCCCTCCACAATTGACAAAGGAAGGCTCTGTGTATTAGCATTATTGATTATCGTTCTTTTGGTATTAGTGAATTCTGTACTTTGTTTCTCTTCAGGAAAATTGCAGTATCTTGTGGACTAGAGTTTTCATCTTACAGGCATTATAGAGAAAATTAGGAAAGATAGGAGGAGGCAATGGGATCCCTGTGATCTACCTAGGTCACATGTTCCTACTGGAAAGGTATCCATGAGGGTACATTCACTTTCATCATTTTAGGGATGAGGAACGTGTAAAAACTGAGGGAAAAAAAGTAGATTAAGTATTGTCAATGACAGTAGACTAGGAGAGAGAGAAAGCTCAGTTTATAGGGAATCCAATTCCTGATGTGTAGTGTGTGTATTGTTTTAAAGAAATGCCGGTAAACAAATTGTTAAAAATATGTTTTATTATATTGAGACAAACAGAAGAAGAACAGGGTTTTGGGGAAGTGTGTGTGTGTGTGTGTGTGTGTGTAGGGTGTGGGATGAAAAACTGAGAAAGGAAAGGGAAATGAGAAGGTCAATGGGGGAATAGTTGAATATGGAATATATTAAATGGCAATGGAATATCCATGTAGAGATAATTCAATAAGGAGCTCAATATATGTATCTGACATGGATGGAACTAGAGAGTATTATGCTTAGTGAAATAAGCCAGTCAGTGAAGGACAAATATCATATGATCTCACCCATTACGGGACAATGATGAGCAAAACTAACAACAAGCAAAACAGAACCAAGTATATGAATACAAGGAATAGGCCTTCAGTGGTCAGGGGGAACGGGATTGGGGGGAGGGGGGAGGCAGAGGCAAAGAAG
Organism: Noctilio leporinus; assembly: GCA_004026585.1. NCBI lineage: Eukaryota > Metazoa > Chordata > Mammalia > Chiroptera > Noctilionidae > Noctilio > Noctilio leporinus. The sequence continues at coordinate 14 of PVIW01016665.1, read as the reverse complement.
GGGAGCAGCTTAGA
>PVIW01016664.1:0-15990 GCA_004026585.1 Noctilio leporinus | reverse complement strand
GCAGTCAATTGAAGATTTATCTTCATAGCTAGAATTAAGGGGGAAAAGAAAACAACTATTGTAGCCATTGTTTGGCCTCTCATTTTATCTGTGAGACAGGAAGGAGCTAAAGTAGGAAAAAAAGGAAAAATGTTCCAGAACCTTGGGTTAGTTGTCCACAACAGATGTGATCTTCTTCTTTACTTCCTAGTACTTTTAATTTCAAATCCCCTGTTGGCTGATCAGTCCAGTTAGGAGGTGTTCTCTTTTTTTCTACAGGTTTAGTGCTCATTTGGTGATTTTTAACAGAAAGAAAAAAAATCTAATTTTTCTGGTATCTTCTGGGTCCTTTACGACGAAATTTCTGCTTTGAACAATCACCAGATGAAGCCTCAGCCTAGGGCTGCCAAGCAAGGCAGGGAAAATAGCAGGGCGGGGGCGCCAGGTGACTGGAGTCTGGGCCTCTCCGGTACAGGGCACTTGAGTTTAGGAGAAAGGGCGGAGCCGGCAGGCCACCCAGCACAGCACCCATTGCCCTGCACCATGTTACGTTTCATCTCCATGCTGACCCTACAGCCCAGCGTTTTCAAGGAGGAGGACTCGAAATCAACGTACCAGAGGGTAGAACCCAGCATTTTAAAGAATTCAAGAATCAGAATCTGAAATAGCGGAAGAGTGAGTGCTAACTTAGGCAACGTATGTCCCCGTAACCGGTGTATTTCTGGGAACAGAAGTAAACTAAACTTCAAACTGGTCCTAGGCAAAGAAATTTAGAAGCCCCTAGACCGTGAGGTCTGAGGGTCGGCCCCGCTACCAGCCTACAGTCACCCGGGCATCCCCAGGGCGGAGCAACGCCGGGGAGTAGAAAGGGGCCAGCTAATGAAAGGGAGGGGAAGCAGATTCGCGCTTTCGTTGCTTTACAAGAACTGTTGGACCTTTGATAAGTGGTAACTATGCTAATAAAACTTCTACGAATGTCCTGTGTGAAATGGTTTGTGTGCTGTGGCTTCCGAACACACCTTACTTTAAAAAAAAATTCTCCCTTTCATTTTCCGAAAGTAAAAAGCGTAGGCCGCCCGAACAGGGACTTGAACCCTGGACCCTCAGATTAAAAGTCTGATGCTCTACCGACTGAGCTATCCGGGCCCACATGAATGGACGCCGTCATAGTCCTATATTTAATTTAAATGTAAAAATAGCAGGAACACGTCAGTTGAGAAAATTTATCTGTGATTTTTGTCCACCGACGGTCAGTCAGAAAATGCTTGTTCATGCAAATAAGCATCGAAACTCAGCCACAACAATTTCCTTTAAGACCGATGTCAACCCTTCACATAGATCCCAACGTCGCCCAAAATAGCTCCAATATCCTACACTTATGCCCCAGCAGAGCAATTTAAAAAGGAAGCCGATCCGAATTTGTGCTTTAACGATATAATTAAATCACCTTTTCCGCGACACTTTGGACACCTGAAGAGGGACAGAGGAAAGGGTTTTATTTTGCGCTGGGCTCCAGCTGTCTCTGAAAAAGGAAAAAGGAAAGAAGTTAAGCTTCGGGGGAGAACGCTGCTCCCTTTTCCCCGGCGCGTCGCAGGCCTCCAGGCTACGGGCTGAGGAGGGTCGGATGGCTGCCGGGCTTCCTCCGCTCGGAATAGCGATACACGTTGCCCATCAACTATGTCAAGGTTTTTCTGACCGAATAAAGAATTTAACTTTAATATTCAGAGAATACCAGAATTGCAAAGGGTAAAGAGCGCGTTAAAAAAGTTGGGAAGAACAGCAACGAGGCTGCACGTAGGGCCGGGGATGTAGCTCAGTGGTAGAGCGCATGCTTCGCATGTATGAGGCCCCGGGTTCGATCCCCGGCATCTCCAAGCTTCCCTTTTACGCCACTATAACAGCGTTACATTTTAAAAATGTTTAATCATTATGTGCTGTCTCCTCCTTTTCAATAATTTCCTAAGTGATTTGTAAAGTATTTTGGGATATTTTTATCTGATACAAAATTGAAAGAGAAAACCCAGTGGAGAGGCGGAAGAGGGGCACCCAGGAGAATGCCCAGGGATTCTTTACACTAACGGCCCTCTTTGGTGTCTGCCTGGCCTTTGGGACAGAAATACATTTATCCTGAGAGCACAGAAAGGGAAGGAGGCCTATGTTATCCTCTGGCTGCTGCGCTGCAGCACCAGTGTATAGACCTGACCCTGGAAAAAGGAGGAGCCCGGCTTAGCGTGGGCGAGTTCCCCAGCTAGAATGAACTCCCGGACAGGCGCCAAAAAAAAAAAAAAAAAAAGCAAGGTATAAGACTAAGAATCTTTTCTAGTGAATTTTTAGGCCCCATAGTAGCAGTCGGCCGGTTAGCTCAGTTGGTTAGAGCGTGGTGCTAATAACGCCAAGGTCGCGGGTTCGATCCCCGTACGGGCCAGCTAGCTTCTTACTCTTTTTCTCCCATTTCTCTTTGCGGAGGCTGATCTCGCAGTGATTTCAAACCCTTTTCGAGAAAAAGCCTGCGGGCTGCGTCTGCACCGCCAGGCACCTTCGGAGGGGGCCCAGAGTCCCCTCCTGCGCCCGAGGGGCGCTCCCAGCGTTCTCTTAGGATCAGCAGAGAAGCAGCCCGAAATCTCAGCAGTTATTAAATTCATCAGGAGGAAAAAGAGTATCACCAAGTTAGTGGCCAAACTCTTCCCTCAAAATGCCGCGACGGGTATGTCTTGAGGGACTGGAAGCAGGCGGGACTCAGCATCTCCGGTCCTAGTAAAAGGTTTTCCATCAGGGTGGTCGTTAGAGGAATCCCTCCTGGAGTCTTTTCCCAGAATCTACCTGGCCCTCGGTCACCGGCCTCTGTGCTGTCATTTCCTGAGGTGGCGCCTGTCGAGTCAGCCTCATTTCCCACCAAAACAGGTTTTCCGCGCCCTAATTATGTATCTTCTGGTTCCTTCCAACATGTATCCTTCACCCATTCACAACCTCAACGCTTCGTATCCTGCTGAGTAAACACACTTTCACTTGTTCTCACTATTTTTCGCGGGAAATGCTGAGACCGAATCAAGCGCTCCACGTGGGTTTGGGAAGGCAAACGGGGTCGGACAGGCCTTGCACTTAGAGCTGCGGGGGCCTTAGGGGTCTTGTCAAAACGCAGCCTAGAGAAAAGGCACAGTTTCTGCTTTTCCAACAAACCTCACGGCTGTTTCGGGCCGAGGACGGGCCCACGACCTTTCAGAAAGGAGGCTTTTACAGTCTTCAGACTCTTAACTAAGGCGTCAAACTCATTGTCATCGGGGCCACGTCAGCCTCGCGGTTGCCTTCAAAGGGCCGCATGTCGTTTCAGGGCTGTGTCCGTGCAACCCCCCGTAACAGTTAAGCGAGCTGGGCAGAAACCAGGTGCCGGCCGGAAGGTGCCAGGCCGGGGAAAGCCAGGTGGAGGGCTGACCCTGCCCGCGGGCGCGTGTGTTTGCCACTCGGTCTTTAGAAGATTAGGGTGCGGGGCAATCCGGGGAAGTTCGGAAAGCAGCGTTGGTCTGGTTTTCGAAATAGGAGAGAGAGGAGTGAGGGAGAGGGAGCAAAAGAAAATACCAGTCGTAGTTGCACACTTATGTAAATGCAAAACAAAACACCCAGAAATTTACTATATATTTAATACATTCTGGAAGATTCCCGACCATGGGGCTCGTTGGTCTAGGGGTATGATTCTCGCTTAGGGTGCGAGAGGTCCCGGGTTCAAATCCCGGACGAGCCCACTCTTTTCCTTTGCTGTGCGCTGCCCAATGGAATTTTATAGCTCGGCGCCTCCCGCCGCGGACCTGGGACAGCTCTGCCTTTCGCTGAAATTAAACTGCCGTGTAGAAACGTGCAGCCTGGGCTAGACCTGCACTCGATCCCTGTAACTTGGTAACTCTTCTAACAAAAGGGACACGTACTTTCCCATTTGGGCTGGTATTCAGTTTCCCACCAGCTGCAAAGTAACTCTTGCAAAGGCAAACGTTTTCCCTTCTCCCTGAAGTTCCGCCTTCACGCTGTGGTCCTGTGAAATGCATGGGAAGACGGTGGCCACATCTCAGTTCTGTGTCCTTCTAATTCACCACATCGGACACATGGATTTAAAGGGAAAACAACCCTGAACTATGCAGTTGGGATGTTGGAAACCTTTGCGTAAGTGATTTTTTCATGCGTGTACCGCTGAGTATGTCCCCTAGTTAAGGAGATGGGATCTGCATCCTCCTTAACTGAGAAGGGCCGGGTTTGCTGAGGGTCTATTATATCCAGTAAAGGTTTGCAGTCAGTGGTAAACAAAAAACACGAAAATCACTGGATTCTATATATTTCGGTGGTTGTCAAGTACTTTATATTAGAATAAAACTGCATCCTCCTCCACCCTTTCTTCTGTGTGTCAGCCTAGCGTGTGAAAGACAGCAAAGAAGCGAAAGTAGAGGTTTTCTGCCCGGCCACATCCACAGATGGTGGCTGGAGGGGCGAAAGTTGGCAGGCGATGGGGCCCGGGGTACTGCCTAGGCTCCCGGACCTGGGGTCTCCCAGGCTCTGCGCGCAACTACGTTGGCAACCAGGCAGGAGCGCGGGGAAGGCGGGAGCTGGGGGTCACCCGCAGCATTTGCGGTCTGTCGTACTGCAGGTCATGATGTAATGAAAGTGGGTGTAATGCGCGCTAACAATGTCATAAAATGTTTACATTCTTTGAATTTCATGTTTTCTTACCTACAAAACAAAACTAGACAATTAGAGAACATCTAGAAGCTTATAGTCTCAGAATTTGACATTCCTATGGTATATGGGAGAGGCAGATTTCCACGCGCCCGGCTAGCTCAGTCGGTAGAGCATGAGACTCTTAATCTCAGGGTCGTGGGTTCGAGCCCCACGTTGGGCGGCTTGCTTTTATTTTATTTCCAGTGCTTTTCTACTTGGTTTGTGTACTTCCCTTAGTTCCACAAAGGGCCCCTCACCCGCTGTCAAATGAGCAAGGTTAGAGCCCAGCGCCCTCAAAGCAAGGAATTGTGGGCTAGCGTTGCTGAGCTATTCCGGCTTTTCCTTGACTTCTTGGTGTGGCGGTGTCGCCCCCAGGCGGGAATGCATCCTTCAGGCCTGTTACTCATGTTCATCCTTGGTCTGTAGTATAGTTAAGTTCCCCCGATGATTCTGAAGCATTATCCCCATCAAAAAGTCTACAATGCAGAAAGAAGGTGCGGACATGTTGGAAAAGGTAGAGGCTGAAGGTGGGCAAAATGACCCAAAGGAAACAGTTGGACGAGCAGAGGCCCAGAGACTGCAATGTCCACGAAGAGTCAAAGTTTCCATGGCCACTACATCTTGCGCCCTTTCGATGCCTGATCACTCACACTCCGGCAGCACAATGGACCCAACAGAAAATGTTTCCAGCCTCTCTTCCCTTCCTGTGTCAAGGAAACGACCAAGCCACAATTGCCTATCACACCGCTGGCAAACGCAAGGCCCGCGAACCCAATCCGGCCCTCCACCTTGTTTCACCCGGCCAGCCGCCTGGTTTCTACCCAGCCCGCTTACCTGTTACGGGGCAGGTACACTTACACAGTCCTAAAATGACATTCGGCCCTTTGAAGGCAACCGCGAGGCTGATGTGGCCCCCGGTGAAAATGAGTTCGACACCCTGCGCCTATAAAATAAAAGCTAAAGTTTTAAGCCCGTTTTTCAAAATCCAGACTACATTTCTACCCCAACTCCTCTGAACTTTCCACCCTCTGGAAAATACTGCCCTGTCCAACCACGGGTGTTTGTTCTCTTTGTTCCCACCATGTACCCATTTTGCTCACAAAAATCCATTTTGGTTGGCGAGCAGGCCATGGCATCACTGTGCTTCTCCAACATTATCCCAGATAGGAGCAGATTTTGCTATTATTAGGGTGACTTGAAAATCAGCGTCCTGGTCAAATTGACCAAGACATTTTGAGACTTCCCCATTCCTCTATGAAAACCCCACTGTCTTCCTTTATTATTTCTTTGAAGCTTTTATAGGTTCATTGGTATGTGTTTCATCAAGACACCCATGACAACGAGTAGAGAAATGCCTCTCCGTTGATAAAGCCCAATGAACCACCCTCTGAGGTTGTTCTAATGTTCTTTCAGGCCTCAGGACAATTCAGAGGAAACACCTGACTTTGTGAATCCAGAGCCTGGCTGTACATGTGAATCACCTGGGGAGCTTCTTAAATTTCAGACTCCAGGAATCTATCAGAAATAGTCCATCTGAATCTCTCATGGTTTAGAAACCATTGCTTTTGATTGAGGCTGTTATTACCCAGTTCAACAGGTACATTCGCAAACTGGCTGTCTATTCAGGCTAGAATTCCACAGGAAGTCTACACTATGGGCACTATGGGAAACACGATTCCTATGGCCCTGCGGGCAAAAGGTCGGTGCCACCAATTCAATGTCAATATGAATCCCCAGTCTGGGGTGCAGTGAAGGGAAAAACGATTCAATGAAGCGGCTGCATTGAAGAGGAGGCGTTACTTCAAAAGTGTCATTACATTACTGAACACATTATAACCAGTGTTGGGGAACTAACTCTGCATTGACTTGTGTTCTGGCTCCAAAATCAATACAATAAAACATATTCTTGGGATAATTAGAGAAGTTGGCCCATGAGCTGATTATGAGCCACAATGTTATTATTGATACTTTTCTTGGGGGCGATAAGCATAGGATCCGTAGAATGCCCTCGCACACGGGTGTGCGCGCTCAAGTGTCTAGAGAGGAAAGTCGTGGTCCATGCAACTTCTTTTCAAGAAATGCGAACGCACATGAAAAGCCGAGAGGGGGAGAGCAAGTACAGTGGCAGGAAGTAGGGACGTTTGCGAACGGTGCCAGTTTCCTTTTTGAAAGCCGGCGGTGCTCCTGCTTTCCCCGAGGTTCAGGCAGTGAATCTCCGAGGGTCAGGGCCGGCGGGCCGGCGAGCGGAAGCAGAGGCCGCGGCACCGGGTGCTGCGAGCACAGAGTCGGCACCCGCGGCTGGGAGGTAGGAGACGTGCTTCCTTCGATAGCTCAGTTGGTAGAGCGGAGGACTGTAGTGCGTGTCTCTCGGACATCCTTAGGTCGCTGGTTCGAATCCGGCTCGAAGGAACCGACTTTTTGCGTCGTTTTCATCTCGCGTCAATCTCAGGTCCGTAAATGTGGGAGGACTTTTCTTTAAGACTATCCTTCTTGTGCAGGGAGGCAATGTTCTTGTAACATTATCCTGCTTCATTCTCCCTAACCATGACTAACACGCACCATCTTACTTCAGTCCCTCGGCTCGCGCGGCGTCGGTGCCGCAGATCAGCCCGGAGCCCCTACCCCTCGGATCAGGGGCAGCCCACCCAGCGAGAGGCCCAGAGCCGAGAATTCGCCCCACTTGGGGACCCGAAGCCTGGGGACGGCTGCCGGGCTGAGCTGCCGACCTCGAGGGACTGGTGGAGCAGCCGCGTGCCCTGCTGGTCGCAGAATCCCGCGTCTCGGACAGGATTTTCCCAAGTGAGGCCCACCGCCCCGCGGGCGGAAGGAAACCCGGCACTAAGCCCGGCTCCCTTGATTTAAGTAACGGCGGTTCTCAACCCGAGCTGAGAACATTGGTGAATGTCAAAATCTCCTGGGGGAAAGATCACCTGGGGAGACTTTACAACGCGCCTCTGCTCCCGCCACTTTGCAGCTGGGGCCCGCGCGTTAGTCGTTTTAAAAGCTCCTAGGTGATTTTAACGCTCTGCAAAGTTTGAGAACCATTGCTACAAGCGAAAAAAAATCAACTCAGAAGAAACAAGTAAAAGAGAAAAATGCGTACGATTTTCTATCCGCTTTGGGGATCTTAACAATAGATTTCATGTTTGCGCTAAACCCATTTCTACGTTGACTCAAAAGAGTGATCCGGAATACCTATTGAGAAGTCCTCACCTACAAAGATATAGATCAAGTTAAGGAAGAGTTGTTGAAGATTTAATGCCTTGTATCTTTCTTCTCATCTTCCTTACTTTTACTCAGTCCTGCAACGTGAGAGAAATCCCCAAAAGCTGACTCCTGCCTGTCCTATCCCAACAGATGAAGTAGCCACCAGTACATAGCTTTCGATGCCAAGTCCAACCACGTCATGAAACGGGCAATAAGAAGCCCGGATCTCTGACCAGGGGGTCTGTTAGCTGGGCACATTTTAGCAAAGCTATTAAATAAAACTGGAGAATGCTGGGGTCAATCCCGCTGCCTCTCACATGGTAAACGAGCGCTCTACCATTTGAACTAATTCCCCACCCCGACCCCACCGCTCTCATTTTCTAACCTTAATGTTTGGAAATAACTTAGACTGCTTGGATATAAATTGTAAGTGGCCTATCAGCCAACAAGACCAGGAGTGGGACTACGGGTTGACAGCGATCGAACAGCCCCAGCACGAATTCGGGCCTCCAGTCTGCAGATATCCGCAGAGCGCAGGTGGACCAAGCGTGAAGTCATAGGAGACACCTGCTTTGACAATGGGCACCGGTTTATTTAACACTGGTTAACTAAAGTGCAGGTACATCCAGGAGGCAAAATCAAGTTTCTCAAGTCACATGAAGGTTCTCATCCAACAACGACACCTTCAAGCACTGCTTTGCCTGATACAGCGTCTTTAGAAACTCCCTCCTTGAAGTTTAATGTTATTTTCTCATCTCGTTGAAATCGGGGCCAGAGGAATCAAAATTGAAATGCACAAAATTGAAACGAAATAGGTGGAACATCTTATTTGAGAAAGTGCCTGTCCCTAGGCTCTGCAGGGCATGCAGGGCGGACCTTCCCAGTTCTTTACAATGTCCTTAATGCTTACTCTCTCTCTTTTTACTGCAGTCGGGCTGACAAAAAATGGAAACTTTCTGTGGGAAGAAACCCTTCCTTCCCATCCGGGCTTAGACAAGAGAGTTCAGAACTTAGGTATTCTCAAAGTGGCTCAAGGTCACCCTTGCTTTGATTCTTACCCCCACCTGGTGCTTTCTCCCCACTCTTTCCTGGACAGAATTTGCCCAGCCACAAAAATTCAGTTTGGCTTGGCCTTCACTCACTTGTTTGTTTATTTCCCATGGTTCTTTCGGACTGCAGGTTTAGAACTAGCGTGAAAGAAAGTAGCCCGTCCCACCCCATCGCTCAGATCATGGAACTTGGTCAAGGCTGAGAACTGTGTGAGGTCTTCGCTCTCCATCCAGTCCCGGAGAACATACTGGACATTAACATTTTACAAGAATAGACTTGGCAAACTTCTACTGGGGAATTAAGACTCCGGGTATGAGTAATGAAATCAGTGCTGAGAGGCAGTGCCAACGGGGAGCCCCTTAGGGGAGGCAGGAAAGGTGGTGAGGGGCAGTAATGGTTACTCATAGGACACCAGGAAAGGGAAAGCGGTCCCGGAGCGCCATCGTGTGTGCATTGTGCGCCCTGCACACAGCGCCTGTAAGAGCCCAGGGCGGCGGGTAAGAAAGCCAGAGGACTTTAGAGAACCGAATAGGCGGTGGTGCCTCCAATTCTTGCAGCCGTGCCTAACACTGCCACCACCTGAGACACTTCGGCCACCCCCGAAATCCCGGAAAAGCCGGCGGCATCTGGCCACCTAGCGTCTCCCGAGTCGTTCCGCAGGGTGTGTTACACTAGAGAACCAGCCTCTTCCAGGGCTCCTCTTCCGGTCCTCCTTTTCCTGTCGGTCCCCCAGCCCGGAAGTCAGGCAACTTCCGCTCTCCTGGGCCTCGGATCGCCTCTGTGGGTTTGAATCTCCCGCTGACCTGGGAACCACTTCTGCCCCGTGAGCGAAACCTGGACCCGCCCGTGCCGCCCAGTTTCGTCTTTTCATTGGTCAGAACCCTCACTGGCCCCGCCCCTCGCCGCAGACTGTCGCACACAGCGCGCGTCAGACCGCGGCGCTTTACGGCTCTAGGGCCTCGCATCCCGGCAAACATGGAGGCAGAGGAGTCCGAGAGGGAAGCCGGGGAGGAAGCTCTGGAAGGGAGGGATCCGGAACCAGAGGCCGAGGAGGAATCGCAAGAGGCGGCTGGCGGCGCCAAGAAGCGGGTGGTGCCGGGCATCGTGTACCTGGGCCACATCCCGCCCCGCTTTCGGCCCCTGCACGTGAGGAACCTTCTCAGTGCGTACGGCGAGGTGGGGCGCGTCTTCTTCCAGCCGGAGGGTGAGTGCGCGGGCCCGAGGCGCTGGGGAGGGCGCGGGCGGTGGTCCGTAGGCTGCGCGGGTCGCGTAGGGCAGGGGGAAGCCGCAGCCCTGGAGGCCTGCCCTCGGAGGGCTGATGCGGATTTTAACCTCGCTCCCGCCCACTCTTTTCTGGCTTGAATTTACCACTTTGTTAAATGAGTGCAACCTGAATAAAGTTTCCGCGGCTTTTTCATAAAACTGAAGACACCCCTTTGTCGTTGCGGCCCAGGTCGGGAGACAGTACCGATGAGCCACCCAGCTCCCCAGCAGGGAGTTGGAGTTGGAGGCCATGTGGGTTTCAGGGAGTGTTAACCCCCAAGTTAAAGGCGTCTCTCAATGAGAGGTAACGGGCATTTATTTGAGAGTAGTAAGAACATACTCGGGAAGCACTGCTTCAAGCAGAAGCCCAAATAGTGTTTTGAGAGACCAAGGCAAGGGGTATTTATGAGAAAGGGAAGGGGAACAACTACATCGGTGTAAGAAAGGCGTTGCTGCTGGTGCGAATAATATGGTACTGTGATGCTAGTTCTAAACATTTTAAAATCTCAGCCTGGTCGTCAATCCAGTGGTCCTGATATCTGTGTTCGTGTTATCCCTGCAAACAGTTCTTTGGAGCACAAAGTGTTTTAGGTCCGGTCCGAAGGTTCACTTGCCCTGTTTACACAAGTGTGAGGCATAAATAGGCAAAGCAATTCCTTTGGGGGTGGCAGCTCTGACTCCAGTTGAAAGGGGCCCTGTTTATATTCTGACAGGGGTTGACATGGAGGAAGGGTTGGGGCGGACATGGGGGGGAAGAGTTCTTCCCCACAAAGCTCAGAGGTGAGCTCTTGGGCCGGGGACAGGCGTTGAGAACTGGCAGGTGGGTGGTGCAGTGTGTGGGTGCTGCGTGTCTCCCTGATCACCCCTCTGTCTCCGGCACACAGATGGGTTCGTGCGGCGCAAGAAGAAGGCAGCGGCAGCCTCTGCTGCAGCAGGGAAAAAGCCGTCCAAGTACAGCAAGGACTACACCGAGGGCTGGGTGGAGTTCCGGGACAAGCGAGTAGCCAAGCGTGTGGCCGCCAGCCTTCACAACACACCCATGGGTGCCCGCAGGCGCAGCCCTTTCCGTTATGACCTGTGGAACCTCAAGGTGAGGGGACAGGCTCGCATCTTGCATCTCACCTTCAAACGTGACCCGTTAGCCCTGCCCGTCCCATTTTCTTTCCACCCCTGACCTGCCCAGACCTTTTCTTGTTTTCCTACCTGCAGTACCTGCACCGTTTCACCTGGTCCCACCTCAGCGAGCATCTTGCCTTTGAGCGCCAGGTGCGCAGGCAGCGCCTGAGAGCTGAGGTTGCCCAGGCCAAGCGTGAGACTGACTTCTATCTGCGAAGTGTGGAGCGGGGGAAGCGCTTCCTTGCCGCGGATGGGGACTCTTCCCACCCGGACAGCTCCTGGGCCTTTGCCCAGCGTCCCACCGAGCAGGAGCTGAGGGCCCGGAAGGCAGCTCGTCCAGGAGGTCGTGAACGGGCTCGGCTGGCCAGCGCTCAGGACCAGGCCCGCTCCAACCGGGGGCTCCTGGCCAGGATCTTTGGAGCCCCACCACCCTCAGAGAGCAAGGGGGGACCCTCGGTGGTCAAGAACTCTTGAGAGGCAGGGAGTCCCCTTCAACTCCTAGCCCAACCCAGAGTTGTCTACCTGACAACTCAGACAGACATGTTGATCTCAGAAGGAATCTCTGGTGTGCCCCTAGTTTTGTGGGCCTGTCCTCCCTTTTAGCTCCCCACACGCCAAGTAGAAGCACCTAATTCGTACCCGTAGCATGATTGTGACTCCTGCAGATGCATGTTTTGTCTTATTTGACTGCGTACCTACTGCTCACTGGGGCCCTCCAAACACACCACTTCCTGGATGCAGGCAAATGCTTGTACGGAGCTAGGAGGATGGTGTCCAGTCCAGATGGGCGTGTATTAACCAGAGCCAAGTCTGAACTAACCTTGTCCATCTACTGTCTAGAAGGAAGTGTTTCTTGGCAGGACCTATTGTCCTTCACTAATTACATTGGGAAGGCTGTTAACCCTTTCCCCACTCACACCTGAAGATCTCGATCCTGCTCACCGTGGGTGTGTTCCTGTTCTCATACTGAGGCATAAGTGCCAGGGAGTGGAGCAGAGAAAATTGTAGTTGAGCAGAAGTTAGCTGCCCTCCAGGCCAGTATTCTCCTAAGTTTCTTTTGAAGATCTGGGCAAGTTTAACATGTGTAAGAAGAGCACTGTACTCCTCAAGGGTCATTGATGGAGTGCAGTGGGGAAGTAATTCAGTAACCCCGGTCATTACTGAATTTTTGCCCATGGTGGTCAGATGAAGCTATTACTCCTCCCTGTGCTGTTATGCAGTGGGGAAGCTCCGAAAGGACCCAGTGTCCAAAGAGCACAGACCCCACTCCTTCCAGGTTTCATTCACTCCCAGCCTTAGCACCAGATACCCCTAGAATGCTAGAGGTGGTCCAGTGACTGTCACCAGAACCGAGACCCACATGAATATCCATTTTATTTTTTGTTTTATTCAGGTATAATTGACAAAATTTAAGATATTGAAAGTATACATTGTGATGAATTGATGACATACATATACTTTGAAAGGATTCCTGAATATCTGCTTTATTCTAATGCAAGTGTAGGGGGAATTTTTTTTAGTACAGTAGTGACAAAATGGGAGTTTTTCAGTACATGTTTAAGAATTAAGGGAAAACAAAAACATTAAAGATTAGGAATACGTTGAACACAAGCCTCTCATTTGGTCTGAAATCTTGAGCTACTCTAACTACTTACCTGAGGTAGATTTAGGTTGGCACTGTTTCAAGAGAACCTCCTTCCATCCCAGAAGTGACATTCTAGTTCTGGTCACAGGCTCCTAAGTGGTCCTCCCCAACCTCAGGTCATACTGTATGAATAATACCAACACCTTTTCCCCATGGTTAAAAGACCTTGGACCTGTTTCATGCCCACAAAGTTCTGCTTCAGGGATTGTCCATCCAAAATTTCCTTCAAGACTAGACAGTTCCCAGTGAGATGAGCCGAAAGAAGATTCATTTTGTTGCCAATGATGCCAGTTCTGTCCCCTTCGGCAGGTTTTGTCTAGCAAGTAGCCACAGGACTGACCTTCATCACTGCCATGCCAGGTACCCATACTATTTTAGTGTTACAATGATCAAATTATATACTAGTTATAGGCATGATTTTCACCAAAGAAAAATATATCTTGCGTGTTTTACCATCCTGGGCAAATTTTCATTGTATGAGCTGTTTATGAAAATTATTAACCCTAAAACATACCAGAGTGAGTAACCTTCCATGATCTGTTTGCTAAAAGAAAAAACCCTAGAACCAGGCTCCTTACTATCATGATGAGCTAGCCCACTGACCCTCAGGTTAATCGAAATCAGCCAGTCGTTTGGGCCAAGTCGGAGCTGCCCGAGCAGCCGCTGGCCACCTCGGTCCAGAGGCCGTTGCTCCTGCACTTCTAGGGTGTGTGGAGTTCAACGGATTCAGCACCAGAAGAGCAACAAAACGTTCACCTGCCCAGGCCCCAGATACTGCAGGAACTTAAAGTATCTTCATCACATGTCTTCATTTGAGGGTAAAAACCTCAAGTGTTCATTTATAGACTGATGATTTACATTACTTCTAGAGAATGTTAAACAATTCTATTCAACTGGAGAAAAGCGCTTATCCTTAAATGTCTGATGAATTTGGCAACTACTTTTCCCTTCTAGCATTTAAAACTCTACCTTCCAAGCCAAATACCTTATGTTGTATTGTTACAAGCCTTTCTTTACCTGGAAGTGAAACATAAATGAAAGGCCTATCATTATGGGACTGAATGAAACAGCAGGACAATGGAGAAGAGAGCAGGAGCTTTGGAGGCAGGACACTCAGAACCAGGGCATAGCTCCCTCGTTAGCGAAGTGTCGCCATGTGCCACCTGTCTGCGCAGGCCTAACCATCCTCCCAGTCCCCCTTCGCCATTCTGCATGAACTGCTGAGGATGTTATCATTGGAAGGGACAGCACATGAAGTCACAAAAATAACATCCTCCAATTGGCATTTTTTTAATTGAAGAGATGAATCTCTAAAGCAGAAATTTCCAATGTCGGTGACTGACATTTTTAGGAAAGGAGAACTTTGAGGGTGGGCTGGCACTCCCACAGGTAAAATGCTGAGTGTTCCGCTGCTGTGATGTCAGTCCTGCACAGGGAATTTCTGGCAGTTTTGACCCAGGATTCCTGTTCCCTAGCTGCTTGTATCCACTACCAGCAAGTTCTCCATGTGACTGTCAAAATACCAACCCCCAATCTGGCCAAGAATTTTAAGATAACGAGACAAAGTCCCTATCTCCTCTCTCCCACAGTAACATATGCCACACCATCTGTCACAGGGCACAGTCCTTTCCTTTATTGGATTTCCACATTTTAAAGAGAAGTAAAGCAATCATTAAGTGGTTCAGATAAAAGACAAGTATCTTTACCTGAGTTTCCCATCAGGCCTGCTCCGACCTGCCCGAGCTCCTCCCGCAAGCTCCTGGGCATCTAAAAACTTTACATATGGACTCCATGAAACTCACCTCTACCACATGGGTCAGCTAACTACGGGCACGGTTATTCTCATACCTATTATATGTACACTGTCCCCGATTAGATCTCTCACTAGAGCAAAATTCTCTGCAGAGTAGGTTCTTTGGCACCCAAAGGTGGAATTTCTCACAAGGCTTTTTCACACTCAAGGTATTCATGGGGTTTTTCAAGCGGGTGAGGTCCCTGGCGTACCAACTAAAGCTGCTCACAGACAGCATTTCTCTCTGACTTCAAGGTCTCTTCTCAGATTGGCTTTGTTACTGTTGCTGCTGCAAACCCAAGGCGGCTCTCCTCCTAATGCTTTTGCCACACTCAAGTATCTAAATTTTCACCGATATGGCTTCTTTGACAGGTAAGAAAGTCATTGTTCTGTTGGAAGCGTTTACCACAGCTGCTGTGGTTTCTCCCGAGTGCGGGCTCTCAGATGTCAGTGAGCTGTGTGCACTGTCAGACCACTGTCAGACCCACTGTCCTCTGCGTGAACCCCGCAGAGGGGAGGCGTGAGTGCTGTGAGGATGCTCTCGCAGTCTCGGCACCTGCAAGGTTTCCCGCTGGTCCAAGTCCTCCAGGGAGTGATCAGATATGGGCTCCGACGGAAGGTTTTCCAAACCTCAAGGCCTTTGCAAGTTTCTTGTTGGAGTGACTGATAGGATGCTGTCAGGGCAGCTTTCTGGGTAAATCATTTCCCAACTTCTTACCATCACAGAGTCTGTGGTCCCCACTGAAGTCTGAGCTCTTAGAGAAGTTTAAGATTTGCCTAGAGTTCTTCACTTTCATGAGTTCTCTGATTCATACATTTTTTTTTTAATTGTGTTATAACTTCTTGTCTGGCCAAGATGCTGGAGAGGCTTCAGATGCACGGGGAGGGCTGAGCTCAAGCCCTTTCTCACCCACGTGACAGACGCAGGGTTTTTCACCGATGTGGACCGTCTGATGCTGGAGGAGGGCTGCGCTCGGGCAGAACCCTTTGTCACACACGCTATACGGATAGTGCAGCTCCTCTGTTCGAGTTCTCATTTTTGGTTGGGCAACAAAACCCATGCCCAGGAGGAAGCCACTCTCACATGCAGACCACTGATGTGGTTTCTCTTCCATGTGAATTCTTTGATGCACAATAAGGTCTGAGCCACAGCCGAAACTTTTCTCATATTCAAGGCATTTGAAAGTGTGCGTGTGAGTGGCCTGGTGCCTGATCAGGTTGGCACTGCGAGTAAAACTTC
>PVIW01016663.1:0-16019 GCA_004026585.1 Noctilio leporinus | reverse complement strand
GTTGAGTCGCATTAGTTCTTTATATATTTTGGAGATCAGACCCTTGTCTGAGGTATCATTGGCAATTATGTTTTCCCATACAGTTGGTTCCCTTTGAATTTTGCTGATATTTTCTTTAGCTGAACAGAAACTTTTCAATTTCATATAGTCCCATTTGTTGATTTGTTCTTTGATTTCCTTTGCCCTTGGTGAAGTATCAAAAAACATATTTCTGTGTAGGATATCCAAAATTTTACTGTCTATGTTTTTCTCCAGGACCTTGATGGTAGCACTGCTTATGTTCGAATCCTTTATCCATCTTGAGTTGATTCTGATGTTTGGTGTAAGCTGGTGGTCTAGTTTTATCTTTTTGTATGTTGCTGTCCAGTTCTCCCAACACCACTTGTTGAAGAGACTGTTTTTATTCCATTTTATGTTCCTTCCCCCTTTGCTGAGTATTAATTGACCACAGAGTTCTGGGTCTATTTCTGGGCTCTCTATTCTGTTCCATTGATCTATAGGTTTATTCTTATGCCAGTACCAGACAGTTTTGATGACAGTAGCCTTGTAGTATATTTTGATGTCTGGTATTGTGATTCCTCCTACCTTGTTCTTCTTTCTCAAGATTGCTGAGGCTATTGGTGGGCGTTTTTGGCTACATATAAATTTTTGAAGTATTTTTTCTATTTCTGTGAAGTCTGTCATTGGTATTTGAATTGGGATTGCATTGAATCTACAGATTGCTTTGAGTAATATGGACATTTTAATAATGTTAATTCTTCCCCTACATGAACATGTTATATGCTTCCATTTATTTGTATCTTCCTTCATTTCTTTCTTCAGTGTTCTGTAGTTTTCTGAGTACAGTTCTTTTACCTCCTTGGTTAAGTTGATTCCTAAGTACTTTATTTTTCTTGTTGCTATGGTAAATGGAATTTTTTTTCTAGCTTCTATTTCTGTTATTTCATTATTGGTATATAAAAATGCTTTTGATTTCTGAATATTAACTTTACATCCAGCTATTTTGCTAAATTTGCTTATTAGGTCAAGTAAACTTTTGGTGGAGCCCATCGGGATTTGTATGTACACTATCATATCATCTGCAAATAATGACAGTTTGACTTCCTCCTTTCCAATTTGAATACTTTTGATTCCTTTTTCTTCTCTGATACCTATGACTAGAACTTCCAAGAAGATGTTGAACAGAAGTGGAGAAAGTGGACAGCCTTGTCTCATTCCTGATCTTAGGTGGAAAGCTTTTAGTTATTGCCCATTGAGTATGATTTTGGCTTCAGGTTTCTCATAGATGACCTTTATGATGTTGAGGTATGCTCCCTCTATTACCATTTTGTTGAGTGTTTTTATCATAAATGGTTGCTGTACTTTATCAAATGCTTTTTCAGTATCTATTGATATGATCATATGATTTCTGTCTTTTATTTTGTTGATGTGGTGTATTACATTTATTGATTTGTGAATGTTGTACCATCCCTGCATCCCTAGCATGAAACCCACTTGATCATCTTGTATGAATTTTTGAATGTATTGCTGGATCCAGTTGGCCAATATTTTGTTGAGAATCTTAGCATCTATGTTCATCAGAGATATTGGTGTATAGTTTTTCTTTCTTAGTTGTGTCTTGATCTGGTTTTGGGATTAGAATAATATTGGCTTCACAGAGCGAGTGTGGGACTCTTCCCTCTTCTTGGATTTTTTGGAATAGGTTAAGGATTGGAGTTAGTTTTCTCTAATTCTTTTGAAGAACTCATCTGTGTGTCCATCTGGTCTGGGGATCTTGTGCTTTGGGAGATTTTGGATTACTTCTTCAATTTCACTAGTTGTTATTGATCTATTCAGGCTTTCTGCTTCTTCTGGGTTCAGTTTTTGGTACATTATACATTTCCAGAAATGCATCTATTTCACCCAGGTCATCATATTTCTTGTCATATAATTGTTTGTAGTAATTTCTTACAATCCTTTGTATTACTGAGGTATCAGTTGTGATTTCTCCTCTGTCAGTTCTGATTCTGTTTATTTGGGTCCTCTCTTTCTTTTTCTTGAATCTGGATAGAGGATTCTCAATTTTGTTAATTTTTTCAAAGAACCAGCTCCTGGACTTGTTGGTTCTTCAAATCGTAGTTTGAGTCTGTAAGTTATTTAATTCTGCTTTGATCTTGATGATTTCCTTCCTGCTACTTGCTCTGGACTTTGTTTTTTGTTGCTCCTCTAGTTCTTGCAGCTTTATGGTTAGGTTGTTTGTATAAGCTTCTTGTGACCTCTTTAGGTAGGCCTGTATTGCTATGAATTTTCGTCTGAGGATTGCTTTTGCTGTGTCCCATAGGTTTTGGAATGTTGTGTATTCATTTTCATTTGTTTTTAGAAACTTTATAATTTCATCTTTGGTCTCATTGTTAACCCCTTCATTGCTTAAAAGCATGTTATTCAGTCTCCATGAATTAGATTGTTTTTGGATTTTCCCCTTGAGATTGGTTTCTAGTTTTAAGCCGTTGTGAACTGAGAAGATGCTTGGTATGATTTCAATTTTCCTGTATTTGTGCAGGCTTGTCTAGTGGCCTACCATGTGGTCTATCTTAGAGAATGTTCCGTGTGCACTTGAAAAGATTGTGTATTTTGCTTTTTGGGGGTGAAAGCTTCTGTATATATCAGTTAGATTCATTTCCTCTGGAGTGTTGTTCAATGACACAACATCCTTGGTGATTTTTTGTTTGGAAGATGTGTCCATTGTTGATAATGGGTTATTACAATCCCCTACTATTTAGTGTATTACTGTCTATATCCTTCTTGAAGTCCTCCAAGATTTTCCTTATATATTTTGGAGCTCTTATGTTGGATGCATATATGTTTACCAGAGTTATATCCTTTTTTTGGTTATTTTATTGTTGTTGTATTACATCCATCGCTTTTTTGCTTCCCTCTGTCCCCCTCCCCACCTACCCATTCCTCCCAAACAGAGTTATATCTTTTTGATGGATTGTTCCCTTAAGTATTATGATATGTCCCTCTTTGACTCTTTTTATGGCCTTCAATGTAAAATCTCTTTTATCTGAAATAAGTATTGCTACTCCAGCCTTTTTTTCATGTCCATTTGCTTGTTATATGTTTTTCCATCCCTTCACTTTCAATTTGTGTAGATCTTTTGTTCTGAGGTCAGTCTCTTGAAGACAGGATATGTGTGGGTCATGTTTTCTCATCCATTCAGCTACCCTATATCTTTTGATTGGTGCATTTAATCCAGTTACATTTAAGGTTATTATTGATTGATATTTATTTATTGCTATTTTCCCACTTTGTACCTGTATTCCTCTTTGGCTCTCTCTGTTTTTTCATTTTTTTTTTTTTCAAAGCAGACCCTTTAGCATTTCTTGCAATGCTGGTTTGGTAGAGATGTATTCTTTTAGTCTTCTTTTGTTTGGGAAACCACTTATTTCTCCTTCCATTTTGAATGAGAGCCTTGCTGGGTAAAGATTCTTGGTTGCAGGCCTTTGTTTCCCATTACTTGGAATGTTTCTTGCCATTTCCTTCTGGCTTGTATTATTTCTGTTGAAGAATCATTTCATAGGCTTATTGGAGCCCCCACATATGTTATTTGCTGTTTCTCTCTTGATGCTTTTAGAATTTTGGCTTTGTCTCTGAAATTTGCCATTTTAATTATAATGGGTCTTGAAGTGAGTCTGTTTGGGTTCATCTTCATTGGGACTCTCTGTGCTTCCTGAAGTTGAATAACGTTTTTCACTCATCATGTTAGGGAAATTTTCTATCATTACTTTTTGAACAGGTTTTCCATTCCTTGTTTCTCTTCTCCTTCTAGTATCCCTATGATATGGATAGTATTGTGTTTCATGTTGTCCTGCAGCTCTCTTAAAACCTCTTCATTGTTGTTCAGACTTTTTTCATTCTGTTGCACTGTCTTGGAATATTTTTCTACATTGTCCTCCAGCTCGCTGATGATCCTCTGCTTCCTCTAGTCTACTGTTGATTCCTTCTACTGTATTCTTCAATTCAGAAATTGTATTCTTCATTTCCTCCTGGCTCTCACTGATAGTTTCTAAGTCCTTTTTGATGCTGGTGTATCTCTCAGTAAGTTCCTGGTAGCTTCCCTTGAGTTCTTCATAGCTACACTGGAGTTATTTGTAGTTTTCTTTGAGCAGGGTGAGGTCTTTGAGCTTCTCTCTCATCATGCTTTTGAGTTGCATATCTGATAGTTTGTTTGCCTCTGTTTCATTTAGTGATCTTTCTGGGGATTCCTCCTTTCCTTTTGGTAATGGACTGATTCTTTCCCCCCCCATTTTGGGTGTCTGTTATTTCTTGTTTATTTGTTTTTTCTTGGATTAACCCTTCTGTGTTAGGAGATTTGTGAGGTTCAGTGTTGCCTTATCCTAGATCTCCTGTACTTGTTGCTCTTAGGGTGGACTTTATGTCATTAAGTTGGGCTATCTGGTTGTATTTTGGATTTGTTGTACATGTTGCTCCTTTCACTCCAGTTGGGTGATTGAAACACTCCTTCTATCCCATCTCATACACTTTTTTTGAGCTGCTCCTAAAACAAAACTACCAGTCCAGGCAAATAATCACACCTTCAGAGATATCTTTCTTCTTTAATCCCCCTTTTGACTGCCTATGAACCTAGCTATATACCCATACCATCCAAGGTAATTCCCACTTTTAATCAGCTGCAACTGAGCCAGTCTTAATAGAGATGTAGGTATGATAAGACAGTTGTACGAGGGGAAAAATGATTAAGTTGACTAAAGTATAGATAATTTTGAAGGATGCAAAGGAAAAACAAAGATAGTGGGGATACAGGAGGGAAAGCCAACTTTACCTGTTATATAGAAATGGGGAGGGGGAAAATCAGAATGCCTCAAGTGTGAGTGAACAGTATTAAATATATATATATATATATTGTTGTTACATGTACCTCCCTGTCCACCCTCAATGGAGCACTGATTGGTCAAAGTGGAACCAGGACCACTGTGTTTTTAGCAGTAAAAAGAATGTGTAGCTCCTAGTAGTGCCCCCCTCCCCCCAGACATGAAAAGGGTTTAAGTGGCTTGGGAGGAGAGGAATACTTAGATTGAGGACTGGGAATGGGTTGTAGTAGGAGAGTGAGTAGACTTTAAAACAAGAGTAGGAGGAGAATCTTTGATAGTTACGTAGATTGAGATAAAGGAGGTGTTAAAATATGTGAGTTGGGATACACTATGATATAAGCAGTATTTACTTAAAATGCACTAATTGTGAAGGTTGGAAGTAACTTTTGAAAAGGATATGTTAGGTTTTAATAGTTCATGTAGCTCTTGGTGTAACTCAGGTGCTTGAGATTAGCAGCAATTCATTTCCTGAGTCTGCCTCTTATTCTTGATCAAGTATGCAATCTACAGTGAAGCTGTGTGGTCTTGAAGTGGCAGGGATCCAGCCCCCTTCCTCTGCCTCCACTGCCCTGTAGGTTGAGCCTCCAGTAGCCTAGCTGGGTTTCTGTGCTGTAGCTGTTTTGGGGCCCTCCTTTCTCTTACTGGTTCTGTGTGAAGACCTGCAGGGTGCCTATGTGGTGTTGATGGCTGCTTCTCCCCCTCCAGCTCCTTGGGGAGGTTTCTGCCTGTGTTGGGTACCTGGCTCCAAGTGTGTGTGTAGGGGGGTGGCCTGCAACTTCATTTGCACCTGTGATGGCTAGCTCTTTCCTTCCAGCTCTTGGAGGAGGTAGCTCTTGTCTGCAAAATTGCCTGGCTCCCCAGGGTGCTGCAGGGTCACTTGCCAGCTATGGCTAGACCTCTATGCAGTCCAGCTCTTTGAGGAAGTTTTCACCACTGCCTCTGCAATGCATGACTAGCTCTCCAGGGGGCCCACAGTGCAGTCTGCAAGGGAAGGCTACCCCTCCCCCTCCAGCTCTTTGAGGAGGTTTTTGTCACCTGCCGTGGGTGCACCAGTTGTACCATCAGCAAGTTCCTGGCACGCAGTTTAGAGATTTTGTGGGAGCCTGTGTGCCAGTGTGGGTGCTCGGGGTTGGGCCTCCCTTCTTGCTGGGGTTTCGAGCTGCCCTCTCCCCAGATGGTGCAGCAGCACAATTTTTGGCCCTCTCACCACCCTAGCTGGTGCACTTCCCAGCTCCCCTGCTCCCAGCAGGGCTCTCCTCCTCACCTCTGGCCCTGGGAGGAACTTCTCTCTCAGCCTGCTGATAGTGGCTCTCACACAGTCCCTCCCCTGCAGGAGTTTAATTCCTCATTCCCTCTGTAGTTTGCACTCACTGTCCACACTTGACTGCTCAGATTTCTATTCACCATGGAGCCTGAAGCTGTCTCCAGTTAGAGCTGCCCCTCTGGGCAGAGCCACCACTGCCCAGAGCCATCCTCGGACTCCAGGCCCTGTGGATTCTGAACTGTCTCACCTGCTCTCCTGTAGGCCTCTGCAGCCTTTAGGCTATGCACCCCTGAGTCCAGATGCTTACTGCTCCAATTTGCAGCGATCTTCAAATGTCTTGTGCTTTCTTCTCTACCCTCCAGCTGCTCTGGCACTCAAGAATCCTATCCGCATTGCTCTCTACTCTGTTGCCATCTTTTTCAACAAGTGTCTTTTCTTTCTGACAAAGAAAATAGCTGTGACCTGGGCCAGGTGCCCCAAATTAAAAAAAAAAAAAAAGAGAGAGAGAGAAAAAGAAAAAATCCTCTTTTTTTTTTTTCTTTCTTTTTAAACTTAAAGGGCTTAAATTTGACCTCATCATCATTCAGAACATGGTTCTAGCAGCAGGACAACTTCACAGTTTATAGCTTACTCTAGTTTTTCTCTCAACGATCAAGGACTTCAATTTCTCTGTCTTTGAAGTGTGGATCGTTCCAATGTCATATAAATCATCTAATATGGGTTGTAGTCCAAAGGACTACAAATATTGCTTCCTTTCCATCAATTAGTTTCCTGACATGTAATAAAATTAATCAGTGAGGTAGGTATACCTTGCTGAGTTATTCTGAGAGTTAAATAAGAATATACAGAATTTTATAAATAAATGTGATTCAGGTTATTTCTTCTAAAGCAAGCTTAGTTCCTTTTGAGATCATACTGCCTTTATACCACTAGATGGCATTATCAACACAGAGCTCTTAAAATGGGTCTCTGGAACCCAAGTGGGAAAAAAGAGGTCCCCACCCCATTTTTTTCTCTGAGTAAATTAGTTTAGTAACGATTACCACAAATGTAACAAAGAAGCTTTCATTTATGCTCTAAGTCATTTATTACCATCAGAGCATTTCTTAGGCAATAGACTGACTGCCCTGAGAAATTCTTGGAGTTGGGGCCCAGATGCCAGAGCTGTCTTTCCGCAACACAAACTTGACCACATATTTACCATACGTAAAATTTTTCTTTAGGCTTGCTATTACTTCAGAGACAACGTTCAACATTTTGATTTCAAGTTAAACCTTACTTTGGAATTGAGTATATGAAATAAGTTACTGAGATTGAGGGTAGTAGGCCCCTATGCCTGCTTCTCAGGCACCACAGGGGAGACCTGGAACCCCATAAAACAAGGCTTGAGAACAACTGCAGGATGAAGCTTAGGACCTTTAGCATGAACTATAGGGCTGTTGCTGTCTGAAGTTAGCATGTAACTCAAGCCCATCTGGCCACTCACAGCTTCACACTTGAGCATCTACAATCTACTGAGTTTCCCATACATGTCATCCTGATTCTTGCCTCCATGCTTTCACCCATGCAGTTCCCTCTGCTTTGACCCTCCCCCACAAAAGGTTCATTTGGGCTATACTTCCTCCAGAAATTCTTCTCTGACTCTACCTAGGTTGGTTTTTTAATGGTTCATTTATATATCTGTCTCCCCCATCAGTTTATGGGATTTCTGAGTACAGAAAGTGTATCTTACTCATATCTATTTTATGAAAACTGTACAAATGAAAGAACTCAATGGGCTTTCGGTAAATGAATAACTGAATGAGTGATAAGTAGAGGGAAGGGCAATCGCAGGAGATGTAGATGTAAAAGTGGAAAGGGAAAAAAGGGCTTCAGGGAGTAGGTGGTTTAAACCTGGGGGTAAGGGGAATCCTTCTCAGGCTCCAGGGTGAGTCCTCCTCAGGAGAGCAGTATGAACCTTCTCTCAAAGTCCCCACTTTGACAGGAAAATCCAGTGGTGGATTATAATTCATTCACCATTTAGCATTTTTAAGAGAAATCCAAAATGTTTCTAATAAAGATTTTGACTAAGGTGTAGGTGTAGGTAAAATAGCTCACTTCCTCATTACAACTACATCACCTTACAACTAAACTATAGAACAACCATCAGAAACTGACTTGGACTATGACAACTATGGAATTAAGGAAGCTCCAGCCATTCAGACTGGTAGAAGGGGAGGAAATGTGGAACAAACTGGTTCCAAATTCACATGTGGTGGATAAAAAATAGGAGGTGTATCTCAGGAGCAAGGGGTCCAAGCCCCACATCAGGCTCTACCTATCCAGGTTTCCAATGCCAGGAAGATAAGTCCCTGTAACTTCTGGCTGTAAAAACCAGAGGGGATTGAGTTGGTGGAAGAAACTGCTGGGTTCCCCCAGCAATTCATCTTAAAGGGTCTGCACATGGACTTACTCAGACTGACTCACTCTGAATTCCAGCATTGGGGTAGCAGTTTGAGAGATACCAGTGGTGCAGGAAGGAACTAAAGTGTCTGGCATCAGGGTGATAGCTGAGGGATAGCTTTCTCCCAGACAGAACTTTGGGCAGAGGGTAGTTTTCCTTTTCTGAACCCTCCCCCAACAGAGCCACAGAGCTGGCAGGCAGGTGCCATATCTAAGATACTGTTTGCCCCACCCTGGAGATCCCCTGAGACTTTCACACAAGAATGGCACCACAGTTCCAGTCATCTGGCCCCTGAAGCTAGAGTCTTTATTTGTAAATTCCTGTGAATTTATAAATAACTGAAAAAGGTTAGTTTGAAGATCCTTGGACAATTTATCCACATTGTCATCTTGGAGGGATGACAATGTGGAAGAGGCTACCCATCTCTTGAAGAATTGCTACTTGAGGGCTCTGTACTTCCTTAGGTCCTGTGATTACTGAGAATCTGGCATTTCCTTTGATGTTTGTGTTTCTGATGTAACTTGTTAAGGCCAGGCTCTGCAGACATCAGGTCTGGTTTTTCCAGAAAGTCCACCAAAATAAGCCAAAGCCAGGTTACATTCTCACAGGTATGAAGGGACTCTGGACATATATGGGAGACCCAGAGGGCAGATTTCTATCCCCCCTGATATTACCACAATCATAGGGATTTGGTTGTGCCCCATGAGATCCACTGAAGCATGTTAGTTGCTCCCCAAAACTGTGTAGAAGGGACATCTTGGTAATAAGTCCCATTTTACCTTAAGTCTGAGAGTTTGAAAAAGATACAGAAGAGTGTTAGGAGAGCAGATAGGGGAATTCTAAATCCTTCAAAAGGAGAAATTATCTAGTAGGTAGGTACTGCTCATGACCAGCTTTTCTTACCATGACCCAGGGCCCCAGAGAGACACATGCCTTCCTCACTTACCTTCCCTAGAAGGTAAAGGAGGTACTTGGCCTGAAACTGGGAGAGAAACTAATGGAAATTTTAAAATTGCTTCTTACTTCATTGTCCTTCTGAGAGGGTCCCCAGGCATCTAAACAATGCATTTCCAGGCAGCCTGGCACTATTGTCATAAAAGGCAACTGAAATCCGTATCCATGGAAACAGGCTGGCTCCTTTTGCTACTGTTGTTCCCTGCTTCTGGGTTGGCTAAGTTGGGTTTGGATGCTAGGCTTTATGCTCTGATATGGGTGCTTCTTCAACCATACACTGACTACTCTTCAGTGTCCACTCTCCTTTTAACAAAGACAGAGGAAGACCTGGGAAGAGGGTGACCCCAACACTGTGGCAAAGCCTTAGGCAGTTCCAGAGATACTGTACAAAGGAATATTGTTCAACTGCCTAGAGCTCTAGGGAAAGCAGACAGTGCAGTTTGGGGGACAACACTGATCTGGGCACCTGGAGCTTGGTGCTTCTATCCTGATTTTTAAACTAAAGGCCCAGAAGTTTACCCAGTCAACAAAACTCCTTCTCTGCCTCCTACACTTGCCCCAGGCTTGGCTGTGATTTTTTTTTCTTTGCCTACATAGGTAACTCACTATTCCTTAGTGGTACATATGTGATGGTGTTTGATTTAAGAAGTATTTATTTATGTATTTATTGGAAGTAAGACAAATGGAAATTGGTCTGCTTCAACTTGGCAGAATGTACCAAAATGGAAACAAAAATATCAGAACTCTCTTTTTCTCCCTAGCCCAGATCTACTGACCTATCAAACTATGAGTTTTCTTGCAGGGGTAAGCTGTTCTCAAAAGACATATTGCATACAGGTCTGGCTCCTCCATAAGGAAAACTGGTTGGGCAGGTAGGGGGAGAAGGGTTATGGCATTTGGAGAATTCACCATTTTGACAAAATGCAAATCCTTAATCATCTATTTCTAAGGAAGTAATATTCATTCCAATGGTGTATGTACGCTTTCAGGGCAGTCCAGGAAAGCTTTCAGAACACCTTTGGAGATTGGCCTTGCATCACTAGGGGGCAATGCTGTCCCTCTTTTGCTTCATGTACAGGGATTTTAGGAAATCTGAGACTGTGGGTGAAGAAAGAGGCCAATTCCAGATCTGCAAGAGTTGAGAGAATGCTTTGCTTTACGTCAGAATAGACCTTATGCCAGAATAGATGAACCTGGTCTAAATGGGAGGGGCTGAAAGGATCAGAAATGCAAACGGGCAGGATCTGGGTGTAAATTTGGGAGACTGTTTATTACATGACCACATTATCTGGGTGGGCCTTCTGGTGCCCTCCCTCTTACTCTTCAATGGGTGTTACACTGGTGGAGGTGGATGTCCCAGAGGGTATCCCTTAATCTCCTTTTTTTGCTACTTATTAGCCCCTTTTACCACTGAAATTATGACTCTATCTCCCACACTCCCAACCCCAAATACAAAACTACCAAATCTTAGTCTCAAGATTCTCTGCTACCTCTCTCTTCCCTCTTCTTGGTCTGCATAATTATACTGTACTCTGATTGTACTAGGGGCAATATTCAATTATGAAAGTGCAAAAGTAAATTGAAGAGTGTTGGCTCTATGATGGCAAAGCAAAGGGTAAACTTTTTGCAGATTGTAGACTTTGACTGACTTCAGAGAGATAGAAATATTTTTGGGCCATTTTGGTCAGAGTACTAGAGAGTCTATTCTAAGGTTGAGGTTGTGTGAATTTAATTAATTTATTTGCATGCTATAGGAAGCCTCTGTTGTTGGGGGCAGTGTTGGTGGAGCTCCTGGGGCCATGGAAGGTGGTTGTAAGCAGGCATCTTCTACTGTGAGCTGCCTACCCTTGGACTTATTTTCTTTGGGCTTGTCTGCCTACTAGCTAATCAAAAGTTACAGCCTGTATCAGCAGAGACTCAACCAGGCTCCTTCACATACTCCCCTTGACCTGTCTACAAACCATTAGAATCAAGACTCCAGAGGAATTTCTCTCCTCACTAGATCCAGCAAGAACATTTTTATATCCTTCTAAAGGATGAGGGGTTCTTACGTGGGAGCTTCTGTTCTTTGAGATCATTATTGTCTTTCTCAGTATGGTTTATTATTCTTTTTTGTTCTCAGACTTTCTAATAAGATAACCTGGTTCTGAACTTACCATTCACTAATATTTGGCAAGTTAATGCTCTTAAGTCTCTATTTTATCATCTGTAGTTGGAGATGATTGTTATGAGGATTTGATGAGATAACCTATGTAATGTACTTTGCCCAATGACTAGCACATAAATAGTTGCTGACATTATCTTGAAACTCAATAGAGGTAGTAGCTAAGCCAGCTGGCTCAAATTTGGACTCTACCACTCACTAGTTGTATAATATCAAGCAAACCATGTAATCTCTCTGTGCCTCAGTTTCTTTATATATAAAATGAAGTTTGATAATAGAACCTACAACCCTGGCTGGTGGCTCGGTGGATAGATGCCAGCCTGTGAACACAAAGGTCGCTGGTTCAATTCCTCAGCCAGGGCACATTACCAAGTTGCAAGCCAGGTTTCCAGACAGGTCCATAGCTGGAGGCAGGTTAAAGGCAGCCATACATTGATATTTCTCACTCTCTCTGCTTCTCTCCCTTCCCCTCTCTCTGAAAATAATAAATAAATCTTAAAAAAAAAATAATAGCACCTACATCATAGAGTACTTGTTAGGATTGAAAAGCTAATGCATGCAGAGCACTGAAAACAGTTCCTGGCACATAGTAGTAAGCACCCAAAGAAGGCTAGTACTTGTTGCCTGCCAAGTTGTAGTTTGTATTATCCAAAAGGGATCTGCATTTGGCTCTGGAATACTATAATGTGGCCTTTAGGAGAATTATTTTCTCATTCAACTTAATTTGTACTAAGAGGACTTTGTATGTGTTGCTTGTACAACTGGTAAATGCTAGGGTCAGGGACTTACAACATAGCTGAAGAAAACTTGTTAGAGATGTAAAATATGATACAGAGAGTCTGGAAAACACCATTTTAAGATGCTTGCATGGCACCTTTTCACCAATGACCTGATCCTGGATTGTTTATCTTTTACTATATATCAATGTAGAGAGAAAGATTTTTATTGTCATACCAATTTTGCAGGTAAAGAAATAGGTGAAAAAGAGAGAGATTATGTCCCTGCCCAAAGCTATAAATCCTGCAAAGGCAGGATTTATACTTCACTCCCACATCAATTGTATTTAAAAATAAAAATTAATCAAAGCAGCTTTTGTCACTGCCTGACAGGACTGGTCATGGACAGTGTGTTTGACATGTCATTCAACTGTGTTGGCAGCCTTAGGCACAGCTTCAGTGAACCTGGGGTAATGCCAGGAATAAACACATCTCAGGACTTCTATCACACTTCCACAATTATTTCATATTTTTAGAGTCTCCAACAAAAAAAAAAATTTAAGGAAAAAAATCTGTGGTCAGAAATCAGAAAAGAGTACTCCAGAAACATCTGAAATTCTTCTAAAACTTTCAAAATATATATTATGAATTTTAGAATGCCTTCTAGGTTCTGGGACATTAGGATAAGATGGTCTCTAAAGCTCGTTGCTATCCTCCAGGAGAGGAATTTCGAAGAACAGAGATCAAAATAAGGGGGATGTGTCATCCGTTTTTAAAAAATGGAGGAGAATTGATCTGGAGAAACAACCTATTAGGGTAACAATTGTTTAAGTAAAACTGATGAAATGGAATTGGGAAGAAAATAATCTGCTGACTTCATGTTTTTTTAAGACAGCTGGAAAAAATTTTATTTTGTAGATACCAATAGCTATTAGGCAGTTTCATTTTTTTTTAAGAGATGGGAAGGGAGGGAGAAAGAGAGGAAAAGAAAGGTCAATTGATTGCCCTGACCGGGGACTGAAACTACAATCTAGGCATCTGCCCTGACGGGGAATTGAGACACACCAGCCAGAGCTCTGTTGACTTCTACTTCTTATGGGATGATGATTCGTTAGCAGCAAGAGTTAGGGATGTCTGTAGTTCTTTTCTAATTATCTGTGGATCAGTAGCCTAGATTATAAAAAACAAACAAACCTACCTTTTGAAAAAACATGTTATGATACTTGTTGTGGTTGTAGGTTAATTTTTCAACCAAATTTGTTAGCTTAATTAAAATATTTTATTAGAGAGTGTTGAGCATTTGGGTATTATAAGTTCTTTTCATTCAACAGATATTGAGTATCTACTTTATGGCAGGCACTGTGCTAGGAGCTGGAAATACAACACTGCACTAGTTAGACATGGTCCCTATCCCCCTGGAGATAGACATCAAACAAATAATATGCATAAGTAATTATTTAATTAATATTATCTCAATGAAGGAGACACATGGAAGTGCTAAATATATATATAATTGAATTGGCCTCCCCAGAGGGTTAGAATTATGAAAGGCCTTTGAAAACTTTATAGTGCTGACTAAAAGATGAATTCCCCACGCCATACTTTGTCTGGATTCATGGTTAGTCTCTTGATGGACACAGGTTGCTTCACATTCTGCACCACTGTTTCTGTTGGAACTTTCTCTCTTGAAGGAGGCAGACTTCCTTCTTCAAACCATACATGGTGAGTGGAAAAGCCCCTTTGGTAAGTGGAAATAGGTTGAGAAATGATTATGTCAATTACTGGACAGAGAGACTAATTTACCTCTATTAATTCATCATCCATTTTGGTTGGAAATCTGACAAAAATAAGAAAGCATAACAACTTCTTAATTAAAACTACAACAGAAAGCTCTGCTACTGTCCATTACTCATGCTATTAGGCACTGACACAATGTAGTTCTCATTAACCAATTATATTCTAAGAGTTAGACATGTATAGATGTCTTATGAGAAATGAAAATATTATTTACCTAAAATAAAGTATTTTTCTTTAGTTAACACTTATTAAATACATACTATATGACATATCTTTACATACATCATTTCATTTAGTTATCATGTAAGTCTGATAAAATAGCTCTTTTATTCCCATTTTAAAGATGGGGGAATAGAAGTTAAACATATTAATTCACTTGTCTAAGGTCACAGTGCTAAGAAGTGACAGAATCAGGATTTGTATTTGGCCCCCTGAACCTGAGAGCTTGTGTTTTTTCCATTACTGTATCAAAGAGATACTAGTCTTTTAAAGAATGTACAGATAGAGATAGCAGCTGGAGTTTAAGATTCCAATAAAACTAGCTTTTATCTCTTGATAAAGAAACAAGGAGGAGAGAGGAGGGAAGATGGCAACAGAGTAGAGAGCAGTGCTGATGGTATTCTTGAGTACCAAAGCAGCTACAGGACAAGATAGGGAGCGTGAGACATCTTCATAACCCTAGGAATTGGAATGGGCAGCATCTGGACACAGGGGAGCACAGCCCAGAGACAGAGGAGGCCAGCAGGACAGTAGGTGAGGCATTCCCGACCGACTGGCCGGTGGGCCGAGGTCGGCTCTGGGCAGTGGCGGCTCTGCCCAAAGGGGTGCGTTTGACTGGGGCCAGTTCTGGGCTCCCCTGGTGACTGGAAGTCTCAACAGTGAAGTGCGGGCAGTGAGAGCAAACATCGTAGGGAACATGGAATTGAACTCTTGCAGGGAGGGACTGTGTGAGAGACTCACTCCAGCAACAGGGAGAGGAGGCTCCTTGTGGGGCTAGAGGCGGAGGAGAAGAGTCCGGCAGGAAGCCTGAGCAGGGGAGTGGGAAGCGCACTGGCTGGGGCAGCGAGAGGGCCGAAAACGGTGCTGCTGAGCCACCAGGGAAACAGCAGCTAGAAGCCCCTACGAGGGGGGAGGCCCAGCTGTGTACAACCACACAGGCCCCCAGCCTCCACAGAAACTCCAAACAAGCCGGTGAGCTGGGAACTAGTATTGGGGGCAACTGACCCGCCATTGCCAGAGACAAAGGCCGCACTGCCCATGCCTGGGAGGGGCTCATCACAGAGGCATTGGAAAGGACTTCATGGAGAGCTGGTTGGCTTGGAGGAGTGGTGCCTGCCCCGGAAGGGTGGGACAGTGTAGGCGGAACCTGGACAGTGTTCACAGACAGGGGTGGCCTCCTCCTGGAACTGCGGGGGTGGGGCCAGTAGTCACAGGGACCAGCGAAGTTGCGGGCTGCCCTGCAGGGGTGCTGGGTTCTCATCATGGGCAGGAACCTCCTCCAGGAGTGGGAGGGGGCATCCTGCAGGCTCCAGAACACAGGCAGCCCTAAAACCCAGCCAGGCTGAGGAAAGCCCAGCCTACCTGGGGGCTGACACTCAGAATCAGACCTATTGTGACAATCAGAGGCCCTGCCACGTGCCAAGACCGGCTAGAATATAGACTATAGACTGTAAAGTCCTGACCAAGAAAAAGAGGCAGCCTCAGGAAAGGGATTGCTGCCAATCTCAAGCACCTGAGTTATACCGAGAGCAATATGAACTATTAATCCCCAACATATCCTTTGCAAAAGTTACTTCTCACATATTCTTAA